>JAUMHH010151250.1:26439-37851 GCA_032359455.1 Chlamys rubida | reverse complement strand
GCTGACATTCTTATTTCTTATGGTTTCATCCACGTATAAACCGCACCGTTGTATAAACCGCGGGGGCCAAAAAACGTAAAAAAAACGAAAAAAAGGTGCGGTTTATACGCCGGAAAATACGGTATATGTATAGGTACACATGTAACACATCTAATTTGGTTCAGTTCTGGTTACAGACCAATGTTGATGTATAATTCGGCATCAAGCTTAAAAAAGCTTGTGTACTCTTTTACACAAAGCTTACACACTTATAATCACATATTGTTCTGATTCTGGGCAAGTATATCCAGTTCCTGGCATTATTGCGAGGGGTGAGAGAGAGCATGTAATGCTTTACATATATACATGTACTGGTATGGCCAGGCTTAATGACCATCACCGACTTTCAGAAGTACCGAAACGACTGGGTACTTAAACGACCGGGTACCGAAACGACCTGAATTCTCCAGTACAGGGTACCGAACCGACCTGAATTCTCCAGTACAGGGTACCGAAACGACTGTACCCCGTACTGGATAGCAATGTCATTAAATTGTTCCTCTCCCTTTTATGTACAAAGAAACTGTTCTTTCTGCATTCATACATTCCCTAGTATAACAGCATAGTTTTTAATTAAGCACATTTATTCCAAATCAAATAACATGCAGGGAATAATATAGTTAAAGTTTATTACACTAAATACATTCATACTCACGGGGTGGGGTGATGAACAACAACATAAAATGTACAAAACCTGTAGTTACGAAGAAAACTATTAATGGGAAATAGATAAACATTTATCTATAGGTTTGTGTTGGATTAAATACAAATATTAATTTACAGAAAAAGCCCATGACATACTTCCATTGGGTCATTTCTATGTATGTCGTGCATAAAAAGTCATCTGAAAATGTCAAAGAAACTGTCACTTTCTCCTTCGTTCTTACCTTACAATACCAAATACTCAAAGTATCCTCCGTAAGGACAGCAAATAGCATTCGATCACAGTTACTGATAACATATTGGAGTGGTGGGGAATTTCTCTGCGCTTCTTTTAGATATTTAGGCCATCCAATCGGGAAATACATCGTTTATCTACACTAATTCCACCTGATCCCTGCCACAACGACATCTCAGGTAGCCATATTGCTCAGCTGTGATATTTTGAAAGGAAGTTGCTGATTGGACAGTTAGGAAATTCCCTGGCTAATGAAAAACGTTGTTACGTTTTATTGTAGGAATAGCGTAAAGGTGTTTCCCGTATTTAATAACACGTAAGGATATGTCAAGACAAATCCGAAATATAATTTTCGTTAATGTACTAGTATTTTCACATATTTAATAAAGACTAGTAGTGTAAAAATCAATGGGAATCTTCTAAATATATAACAGAACCAAAATTTAGTTAAAATAAACAAGCTGAAAGATCTCATTCAACGGGCACCTGTTGCGAATTCGAGATTGTTTCTTTCGTGCCACAAAACAGCATCTAGTCTCCAAGCAACTGAAGACACTGACTGCATTCTCCTATTTTCACATTGTCATCTGTATATTATCTGAGCTGAAGGAAGACGAGGAAGTGGTATGTATCTGTTATCACTTAGCTATGACACAGTGTTCAAATAAGATACATTTAATGCTCATAAACTTCCGTTGTGGATTAATTAGGTGGCGAGTCGTTTCATGGAATGTGGAGGTGAATGTGTGTAGTAGGTCCGTACAGACATGTGTTCCCACGGGACTGGGGTCGCCAAGTCGTTTCACGTACATGTACTTTACAGGAGAAATAACACATATACCTGTTAATTTTACCTTGTAGTTCAGTTTGTTTTAGTTTGAAATCAAATTAAATAACTCATAAGTGTTTGATTAATATAAATGATGTTAAAAAAACCTCCAACAAAATAAATGGGAATGTAAATAAACAAAATATTAGGAATAACAACATAGACTTGGTGCTCCTCTTAATCTGTGTTTATATCATAAATGGTGAAAAAATGTTGCAAGAAATTTATTTTATGCAATAGTATTATGCAAACTTAAATTATAATGTTTTGATATACATCAAGACCCCATTCCAACAGACTTCTGTAAGCTAATTACCAGCAATTCATGGTTTCTTTATAATAAGACTTGGTCTACTGTCACACCAAGGATTGTCACATATTACCTTGCCATTACCTGTACAGTTAATACACCTGTATATACATCCACAATCTCACATAATAAATCTGAATCTATTTTTTATTGTTATGGGCACAAATCTTTAGAATTTCTTTTATTGTAGGTATAAATACAAAGTTTCGAACTTCTTTGATGCTGGAAAAATAAGTAACCCTTCATATCTTTTAAACAGCAAAATATTGCTGAAAATCAGCAGGAACCAAATTTTAAGGCTAGCTTAATTTAAAGTCCAGTTAATGTGAATACCTAATATAGCCCCTATTTTCTGTTCACAATGACAGTTCTACTCCAACGAATTTTAATTATTTCCTAAAGTCTCTTTTTGCCTCAGAGCTTTATAATCAGGAATCTTTGAAGGCTCCCATAATTGAATTCGGCTAAGATGTTCGAAGGTATGTTTAAAGGTGGCTGTCAGCAATGTTTTCCCATTTTTCCTACCAACACTAGTTTTTTGACTACCATATTTTCTTCATAATATTTGAATAAGTACGTAGTTATGGTCTGAAACACTATCTTTATAACCTATGTAAAAAAGAAGTTTTTCATATATATACCTACCTTATATCCTAATTTTTCAGTGACAAAATGCAGAAACACAACAATTATTTTGTTTGGCCTAATTATGGAATGCAAATGCTAAAATGTGATCTTCATGCAGAAATGCATGGTTCATTGAGACCAATTATGTTATCAATTTTTTTGAACATATTTATGCTACAGTGAAATTGTTGATAATTTTTTTATTTATGTAAATCTGTCTCCGTTGTGGTATCTCAAAATCAAAATCAATATATATAAATACATGTATATTTATCAAACCTTTAAACAGAGTTTTAAAATAAATGTATTTATCTCTTGGGTAAAAGAAATACTTCTCCATATGTCAATTTGCATCATATTTTACATATTTATCCAGCAATATAAGCCCATGCCTGGTAATAAGTCCACCTATATCTATTGGTGTTCGTTAGAAATGCAGTCAGAAATTATAACATATGTAACAGTTGGCCTCCTAGGCTTACTGCAGGTTTAAATCAAAATCAAATGTTGTTGGACTGATACTTTCAGGAAGTTGTCTGTTTCTTTTTTTTTTAAATATTTATAGTGTTGGCATAGTCTATCTTTTTATTTTCATAAATTTAACATACACTGCTAGTATAGATATTGTTTCAGGTAGGCACTGAATTGTAGGGACGGTAGCTAGTGATATATAGTAGTAACACAGCTATTTTTTTTAGATCTCCCAACCTTTGTGATAGGGTGGCGACAGCTCAGTAATATAACACCTGACTTGTGTGGCCTGGTCCTGTCAGTCGGTAACACTGCCAACAGCTTTGGCAGTTGTTGTGTATTGGCTGTCGGTTATGAATATAAATCATCAATTCATTTTAATCATAAAACACAATAGATTTTAAATTTATATCATTCTAATAAAGAACCGGTAAGCTGTGAGACCCCAAACACAGGATTTAAGCATTTATTCACAACTGGAAATCTCATAAAATAACACAGTATACACTGATAGAGGCCACCACTTAAGATACAACTGGAAAATATCCATGTAAGTTGAATATCTTTTGTGAAATAAGTGTCGACAAGTGGTATGCTGCAGGATTTTTGTTTAAGACAGTTTGTTGAACGGTCTGATGACTTTTTTGTTAGCTTATCTAATTAAGATCAGATCCTGATTAGCTTTGAATCAAGTACATGTGTATGGTAGCGAGGTAATTCGACGTGCACTCGATCACTGATATATGCAGTTGTTTACATATCAGTGGCTGTACTTACTGAATATTTATAACTGACACTTTATGTGGAAATTTAATGTGCAGTGTCAACAAAGAGTTCAATAGATTGTATATTATAATGTTGTTTGTAATTCTTGGTTACTGATTGTAGTAAGTATATAAGTATTAGGATAGATATTCATGTATTATACTGATCACAGAAACAAGTCCTAGGGGAGGTAGAATAGATTATTATGTCATACTGATCACAGAAAGGAGTCCTAGGGGAGATAGAATAGATTATTATGTCATACTGATCACAGAAACAAGTCCTAGGGGAGATAGAATAGATTATTATGTCATACTGATCACAGAAAGGAGTCTCAGGGGAGATAGAATAGATTATTATGTCATACTGATCACAGAAACAACGAGTCTCAGGGGAGATAGAATAGATTATTAGATTATACTGATTGCTAAAAGGAGAGGGGTAGAGCTACATTTTGTTCAGAACAATACAGCTATTTAGCCTGATTGCTTATCAGTGTATCTGAGTGTTTCAAATAGACAAAGATTGTTGAAGTTTCATCGAATCCCTATTGTACTGTAGATGTTCAGAGAATCTCGATTGATAACTATTTTGCCGTAAAATGAAAATATTTCTAGAATCTGGTTGATTGCCAAAATCTAAATTAATAAATTTTCTAACTAAAGTTCTATGATAAAATTAGCCGTCTACATAATGCCCTACACAATACCACAGATTACGATGTAGAACTACACAATTTTGGTTCTTAATGTGCAGATGGGAAAAGTTTGTAACATAATAAAAACACTTAGGCCCCATTAAATATGGATGATATTGTTGCTGTTGAGTAGATATTGTGGGAAATCTACAAACATGGTGTTGTGAAGCCTCGTTAATTGTTATAGCACATGTAATTCTATAATAACAAAAGTATGTCTTTATAGTTTATAGACGAGAGTGTTAACGTAGCCTTCATGAGGGACAACAGCGGACTGGAATAGAAAGTTTTAGAATCACTTGGTATGAATACCTGATGGCCTGCATACAATTTATAATGGAGTGGATTCAAATTACTAGATAGGGACTGTCATTACTCATTACAATCTATTCTGCAAAATATATCACTTATGATACAGTTTTGAATAATTCATTTAACTTAAAATGGAAACTAGTTAACAGTAGAAAATACAACCTAGGACATTGAATTAGTTCTTTTGTGAAATAATGTCAAACCTTTTGACAAAGATTGGTCACTATTGAGCAACACAGATGATAATATTTACATATTTCTGACAGTGATGGATTCATATTGGAATACAATTTGTTTGTTTGTTTTTGGTTTGGAGTCTTTGTAAAAAAGACCAAGTAGATAGCAAAAAGGCCATTTTTAGCTGTATTTATAGCAATAGTTTATAAATAACATTTTTGAAGGTATCAATCTGTATGTGGAAATACCACATTTGACACAATAAGGATACCCACTCTAATGAGAATGCCCCTTGGGATTTTAGAAATTTAATCTTAAATTTCATTGTAAATTTTTGGACTTTTTCTGTTTCAGATTTTATAATTGCTGAAAGTTGTCCTGTAAGTTTTGTTTACCGGTAGTTAGACAACTGCACCAGCAAAATGGTGGCATGTTTACTGTTAGTTCAGACAAGTAATTGAATGAAAACAAATCAACTTACCATGACATATTATCTGCCGATACTGTGACCAATGCAGAAAAATTTACCACACTATTTATGGGAAATTTAACTTCGGAGTAGAATTAAGACACCTCTGCTGTAGAAGGAATCAAGATTCGAGTTGTATGAGGTTTGTTGTATAAAGCAAATGTGTCTACGTTTGGCCCATTTTTATTAAAGTCCGTTCTCGGAAGTATGGTAGCACGTCCATTTTTGAAGAATTACACCCTCACCCGATACCCTTACTAGGTCAAATATGATATGGCAGTATGCGACTTATGTGGAGTAGGATTGAGTTGGAAGTCTGGTTTAGATAGGTTTCTTGATTATAAAGGTTTTAGTTCAAAGACGAGATAACCATATAATTTGTTTGTTTTACAAGCAGTAATAATTTTATAAAATTTATGACATGAAAAATTAAAATTACATGTTCTTTCGTTTAAACATCTATAAATAATTTTGTTTTGAGAATTACATCTTACCATCATAATAAATGAAATTTATTGAAATTTAACATTTGAATTTGTATCTTAATACAAAGACAGTTTTATTAATATTATCATATGACCTTAGCTGTTGCCCCTGAAAACAGACAAACGAAATAATAGATTTGTTATTGACTATAAACACTGAAAAGCATATACAGTTATGTAATAGATCAGGAAGTTTTAAAATCAAATCTAAAATCATGCTCTATAGAACACCATACTGAATCAATAGATCTGTAAAATCAGTGATGCACATGAAACTGGTACAATAAACTGTATATTTAAAGAAATCTAATAATTTGGTTCCAGGATCAATTTTAGGTATAATGGGGTTGTGATTTGGAATAAATCTACATTTTTAGTAGTCAGTTTCCTAATTGATAATGAAAATTATTTATGATTGAATAAATTTTCTACTTTGCAGTTGAGTTTATGAAATTAAAATGTATGACTGTAATAAAAAGATTCAAGAAGGAAGTTATAAGTTTGATTGCAAGTAGTCTATAAACAGGTAAATACATGTTGGAACATTTAGCCCGAGGGAATGGTGATGTATCAGAGCTAGTTCTGTTAAGTATGACAGAGATAAAGGTATTGGTGAGTCTCTACCAACACACCACAACCACACTGACCACCAATCTACCACCACAACCACACTGACCACCACTCTACCACCACAACCACACTGACTACCACTCTACCACCACACCGCAACCACACTGACCACCACTCCACGACCTCACTACAACCAGACTGTTCATCACTCTACCAACACACCACAACCACACTGACCACCACTCCACGACCTCACTACAACCATACTGTTCATCACTCTACCAACACACCACAACCACACTGACCACCACTCTACCACCACACCACAACCACACTGACCACCACTCTACCACCACACCACAACCACACTGACTACCACTCTACCACCACACTACAGCCATACTGACCACCACTCTACCAACAAAACCACAACCACACTGACCACCACTCCACCACCGTATACTGACTACCAATCCACTACCACACCACAACCACACAGAGTGGTCCACTCTACCACCTTATTGACCACCAATCCACCACCACATTACAACCATACTGACCACCACTCTACCACCACACCACAACCACACTGACCACCACTCACCACCTTAT
Organism: Chlamys rubida; assembly: GCA_032359455.1. Classification (NCBI taxonomy): domain Eukaryota; kingdom Metazoa; phylum Mollusca; class Bivalvia; order Pectinida; family Pectinidae; genus Chlamys; species Chlamys rubida. The sequence continues at coordinate 30,590 of JAUMHH010151250.1, read as the reverse complement.
ACTGACTACCAATCCACCACCACACCACAACCACACTGACCACCAATCCACCACCTTATACTGACTACCAATCCACCACCACACCACAACCACACTGACCACCACTCTACCACCTTATTGACCACCAATCCACTACCATATTACAACCATACTGACCACCACTCGACCACCACCAAACTACAACCATACTGACCACCACTCCACCACCACATTACAACCATACTGACCACCACTCCACCACCAAACTCCAACAACCATACTGACCACCACTCTAGGCCACCACTCTACCACCTTACTGACCACCAATCCACCACCACATCACAACCACACTGACCACCACTCTACCACCTTTCTGACCGCCAATCCACCACCACAATACAACCATACTGACCACCACTCCACCACATCACAACCATACTGACCACCACTCTACCACATTACAACCATACTGACCACCACTCTACCACCTTACTGACCACCAATCCACCGCCTCACTACAACCATACTGACCACCACTCCACCACCACTAAACTTACAACCATACTGACCACCACTTTACAGCCATACTGACCACCACTTTACCATTACTCTACCACATGCCACATAACCATGCTGAGCACCATATTACCACTTTATACCACATGCTATACCAATGGTATACTATTGTGGAATATGGTGGTAGTGTAGTGGTATAGTGATGGTGCAATGCGGTCAGTATGCATATTCCTGCATATTCAGGGTTGCAGAGAGTGTAAGTGAGCGTAACTCCTGGAGTATCGAGGATGGTTGTAGTATTGTACTTTGGTAGTGAGTTGTTTAGTGTGTGATTGTGTGGTACTTTGGTAGTGAGTTGTTTAGTGTGTGATTGTGTGGTACTTTGGTAGTGAGTTGTTTAGTGTGTGATAGCCAAGGAAAGGTCAATGTTATTTAACAGACTTGTGAGGGGGATTAGGAACACAAATAGATAAACTGGTATAAACGGTAGATTATCTGTTAGTATATTATAATCGGCCATATATAGCTGTAATGACATGATCTATATGTCTGTATTGACAGAAGTAAGCGAGGTAAACATGTCACACAATGGCCCCATCCTGACTTTACCTGGCTTTTGTCCCATGTTTGTACTGTATTAACAGCTACAAATAGACAATCTACCTGTGTTCACTTTCGCCCACGTTAAATCACTTGATCTTTTCATCTCCAGGTGTCAGTGTGATGATTTAAATTTCCACTGAGATAGGAATATTAATGGAATTTAAGTTTATTTAAAAACAACATCTGTGTTCAACTCAAGTGAATTTTCATTTTCAAACACGTTTCCTTTTGGTTGCCACCTTGTTGCCTCCTGTTTTGATAATTTGTAGGTTGAATATGATATATAAGTTATAAAGATATTAATGTAAGTTACTTACAAACAGTTATTCAGCAAAACAGGATTGACATGTGATGGGTGTTGGCAATATGCAAACCTGTGTAGACAATACAATGTATAAAACATGTTTTTCAAAGCAGCTAATCATATGAAATTTCGACTTTCAAAGGCATGTCATTTAAAACTAAAGTGCCATCAGCATGCATGATATTTTAACCTGATAGTTTATCTTGATAGCAAAATGTTTCTTTAAGTTATCCAAGGGATTTTACTGTGTCATAAACATCACTTGGTAAGAGGACTTCTTTGAAGTCTCATATACATGTACATCAAGACCTGCTATACAGACTACCAATTAATAAGTAAGAAAGCAAGAAACAGTCTTCAGGTGGTCTGTATAGAAAGGCAGTCTTTGTTAACAGGTTTTTTATTTGATAGAAAACACCATTGGAGGATTCTTTAGATAGTATGTTTTGCAACTTACTCCTTTAAAAATCATACACAGAATGGTCCTGTTGACATATGTGTAGACAGGGAGATTTTACAGGCAATCAGTCTTTATAGACAGGTGGTATTTATTTATAGATACATGTAGGTAGTCTATATAGACAGGTAGTTTTAACTGTAATTATTTAGTAGTACAATGTTTAAAAAAAGTTTTGTGTTGCAGTCTGTCTTTTAAATGAAATCTAGAATCAAATTTTGTAATTTTATTACTTTTACCTTTTTTTAACATCTCCAATATGATGTTGTTAAAAATTAAATTTCCTTTTGATATTTTTCAGTGCAATAATCTGTAGTTGCTGTGGTGACCATGACGAGTGATGTAGCACGCGACAAGGCGGCCCGTCTGCTAAAGAAGCAGGGGTCGATGTCTTCCCTGGCCAGTAGTGATGTTCACCGAGGAAAGAACTTGGGGTAGGTCCATCTGACGCTCTGTGAGATACACCCAACCCCCGGGGAAAGATACACCCAACCCCCGGGGGAAGTCTTTATATGTTACACCCAACCCCCGGGGAAAGTCTTTATATGTTACACCCAGCCCCCGGGGAAAGTCTTTATAGGTTAGAGTAGCAGCAAACTCCTCAGGTTTTAGACTAGAGTCCTGCAATATGTCTACATCTGATTTTTCCTGAGAGATAATTAAATTTCCAGATACATAGGTAGTTTGTCTTGTGTTGCAGTATCTGCTTTTGATATTTGACCTGAATAGAAATGTGGGTTGTTTAGCATTATACCCACAATTTCAGACAATTCTTTCAGTTTTGAAAGATAGAATTCAGTTTCTTGGAGTCATGTTAATTGTCTGTGGCCAATAGTGTAGAAAGAAAGCATAATGAATATTTGTTTTTCCTTAGACATCAGATATTAGCAGAAGTGAAGATGTAAAGTGTTTTTCATTACAGAAGAGTGTCACTGTCTAAGACTATATAACCTTCACACTGATCGTCATCCTCCACTGTTTCATGAACAACTGTTCACCTAATTAACATACATGGTGTATCTTTTAAGTGATTGTTCTTAATTGAACTAAGCAGCTTTATATATTTCTTTTCACTGTTTGCTAAAAATATACACGGAGGAAAAAAAGGGCAAATTTAAGAGAAAAATTAATAAAAAATGATTTAATAAAAATTAAAAAAAAGTCTTTTAGACAAGATAAAGTGTGAAAGACCCACCATGAGATACCAAAACTTCAATCAATCATCTACTAAATGTTAAATGTGTTGACATATTTTCCCAGTAACAAACCTTAATTACTGTCTTCATGTTTCAATGTTTTACATAAAAGCACAAGATAATGAATTGCTGTTGTTCTGTACCACTGATATCATTGATGTGCCCATCCAATCACGCACCCTCACTCGTATAGCAATGGGTGTAAGCTTGTTTGGTGTAACTTTGTTTGTGTGTATAAATTGGAGGTGAATTTTCTTTGCAGTCTACCTGTAGAAAAAAGTATAGACAAAAGTCTACCTGGAGAATGGTAATGGCTGGTATTGTGTTATTGCATGCTTGTGTTAACTGGAGTCATTGTTTGCTTGGTTTGAATTTTTAACCTGCCAGTCTTAGTGACGTGATGCACTCAAAAGACATTTATGTAATTACAAAATGGCATCTATGCGTTCGCATTTAGTAGAACCATGCTAGTTTTGATTTACAGGAAAAGAAACCTGATGAGATTAAGTAAATCAACATGTTACAGTAAGGAGTGATGGGATTGTGTAGTTTTGTCACACATTGGAGGAGTGATGAGATTGCCTAGTTAGTCATACACAGGGTGGGATTGTAGTTAGTCACATATGGGATGACTAGGATTGTATAGTTGGTCACACAAAAATTGGGGCAACTGGGATTGTATAGTTGGTCACACAAATCACACAAAAATTGTGAGGAGTGGCATTTTATAGTCAGTCACACTAAAATTGGGGGGAGTGGGATTGTATAGTCCAGTCACATATTGGAGAGCGGTGGGATTGTGAAGTTATTCACATGTTGAAGGTATTGACACATGGGAAGAATAGTGGGAATGTGTAGTTAATCACATATAATAGAGTGGTGGGTTTGTGGTCACAGGCCTAGGGTAGTGGGAATGTGTAGTCACACACAGGAGGATCAGTGGGATTGTGCATAGTTATAGTCACATGTGGGAGAGTGGTGGGATTGTGTAGCCAGTCACATAAGTTATGTTAGTGGGGTTGTGTAGTCCTAGTGTCACACACTTTAGGGATGATGGGGTTGTGTAGTCCTAGTGTCACACACTTTAGGGATGATG
>JAUMHH010151250.1:14886-26339 GCA_032359455.1 Chlamys rubida | reverse complement strand
GTGTAGTCCTAGTGTCACACACTTTAGGGATGATGGGATTGTGTAGTCCTAGTGTCACACACTTTAGGGATGATGGGGTTGTGTAGTCCTAGTGTCACACACTTTAGGGATGGTGGGATTGTGTAGTCCTAGTGTCACACACTTTAGGGATGGTGGGATTGTGTAGTTTTGAAGCTGCATCATGTCACATGTAGGCAGAGTGGAATTGTATTAAAGTTATGCTGCATGGTTTTGTGATTTTGACATTTATGATTTTAGTCAGATAATACTGATTTACAGGTACTTAACAGAAAGAATTACTTAATTGACCAATTTACTGAACATTTACCGGACAGTGAGACAGAGAGTGGGCAATCTTATACAGTTACTTTATGCACTAATGTAAAATGCAATCATTAGATTAATTGGTGAGTGGAATTTGTATATGAAATCTATCAAGTACATATTTGCGTATATGTATATATTTACATATGTAAAACATGATTTCACGATCTGTGGCCCTATAACACTGTCATTCAGGTAATTGTACCAGTATACCTTCAGTATATCCAGGTTAAGTAGGGTGTACATAATATATCTTTGTATCACAACTGTAGCAGTAACACTGCAATCGATACGACAGACCAAACCTTTTCGGGACATTGATCTTTCGTTGTACATGTATGCACGTATGGATTAGATTTCCTGTGATCAAAGGGGACATGTACACTGGGCTGTACTTCAAATTTTACTTCAGATAACATTAATCAATAAAACGTCATAAAGCACAAATAAGTCTGAGTTGTAAAATATACTCATTCTCCTAACTTATTTTTTACTGCTGTTGAATATCTTTTAAAGCTTTTAAAATTTCTCGATTATCTTAAAGAATAATTTTGTACTGGATTATTGACTACACTAAAATATTTTTTGATTAATTCCTTTTCAGGATCAAAATGTTCAGAAACTCAATCATATTTGTTAGTCTTTGACTAACATACATTTTATTTCTCATGTAATATGTTTGTAAATTTTTTATTTCATTTTTTGATCATATCTTATATTGTGTTTTACTCTTTCAAATTTGACTGTTCTGTTGATCTATATATGTTAATATTTAACTTCAAATATCTACCATATTTTTCTACCAAATTGGGATTGGAGAGAGTGCTGTTTAGGTTGAATACATTATTATATACATTATATTGCTGTCATACTGCTATTGTTGATAAATAAGTAAATGTGGTGGATTCTGATTCCACGAACAAGGTGTACCTGTGTATTTGATCTGACATTTAAAGGTTTGAAGGATAAATATATATTTGATTGCATGCTATACACTTACCGGTATATATGTCTGGTATACAGGTGCAACTGTTACAGACATGTTTCAATATATGTACATCAAAGCTCAAGTTTTAGAATTACAATATACAAGGATATTGATATTGACCAACCGGAAAGTAAACATCCGAGATCATAATAGAGCTAGGTGTTTATGCTGCACAGCAATGCATGTTACACCAGAGAATGGGTGAATCAGTTTATGACGTTTTTACACTATTATACGTAACAAAGATTATCTGATAATAATACGATTTGATTGACCTCAAAGCACTGGAGTCAATGTAGCAGCTATGATACACAAGTATTTTATTATGATTGTATTAGACACATATTTAAAATGTGATAGAATTTATTTCCCATTTGATAAAATTTAAGATGAATCACTTGCTTCTACTTTTTAATGTGCTTTATTGATGTTTTTATTTGTCCTGCTCGTTAGAAATAAAATATGTATGGAGTTTTGATGGATATTTTATTATTAACATCAATCATCATTTCTAAATTTCTATAAAGTATGTGAATAATTCTAACAATGCTAATATCTGTGTTAATAGACTAGTGAGTCTGTCCTTGTGTTGGGGTGAGAGTAATAAATGTGCTGTCAGATATGGAAATACTTGAAGAAAAAAAGTGCCTCAAAGAATTCTGGTGTTAATACATTTGTTATGATTAGCTATTATCTTGAACTTTTTTGAACTGTGTCACATCAATAGAGAGTAGTGGAAAAACTTTAATTTAAAATAAGTTTTAATGGAAAACTTTGAATTCCAGGTCTCGAGGCTGGACTGATAACTGGTAATCATTTTGCCCATATTTGGGCATCCGTCTGTTACCTTGATTTCTGTGTCCTTATATGGGCATCCATCTGTTACCTTGATTTCTTTGTCCTTATATGGGCATCTGTCTGTTACCTGTCTTAAAACAGATGCATGCTACCTGTCATTACCTTGCTCTTGTTTGGACTTCCTTGTCATTAAATCTGATCAACTTGCCATTTTTCTCTGTATTACCCCCATATTGCTGCGATTATCCTCTTTCTCCACCAAATGTCTATTCCCATTCTCCACCAAATGTCTATTCCCAGTACCCTTGCAAATCCCAGTGATTTAGTATATCTTTTCTCCTTTCGGAGGGTCTGACTTTTATCGTAGGCAGGTTATTGCCTCAGTGTCAGTTCTTGCTTGAATATTTGTGTGGTATTTGATTATTTCCCCTTTTTAATCCCTATACTATTGATATGTGCTGTAATTGTCCGACATTCATTAAAACGAAGAAGATTTACAGATTACCTGTTCTGTATTCAGTATGTCTTACATCAAGGTCAAATAATTGACTAGTTACATGTTTCTGGTACACATATCACAAACCGGTATCTAAGCTTTCATCAACTTGTTATACAATAAGTCAGCTTTTAAATCCAATAGTTTTACCTCAGAAGACTGTATAACTCTACCTGACACAAAATACCAGAGAGCTTGTATGATGATGTGCCATCAGATTTTCTTTGAATTATATCTTCAGAAATGTGGATCAAGGAGTGGATATTGTTGTGTAACTTGCAAGATGTAAATTAAGGGTTATCAGATTGTTTAAATGATTGACATTGATCATGATCATAGCCTGTTTTCAAGGTCATATATATGATAATTTTAAGGACAGCGAGAGCAGAAAGAGCTTATCATTATGTTACAGGTGAACAATACAGGCCCTATGGGCTGCATGTTCCAGGAAGTAGACAGTAGCGGTCACATGTCTTGTTATGTCACATTTACCAGACAGTAGCGGTCACGTATGTCTTGTTATGTCACAGTTACCAGACAGTAGCGGTCACATATGTCTTGTTATGTCACAGTTACCAGACAGTAGCGGTCACATATGTCTATTTATGTCACAGTTACCAGACAGTAGAGGTCACATGTCTATTTATGTCACAGTTACCAGACAGTAGAGGTCACATGTCTTAGGTTGTTTTTCAATCGAAGGCCATAGTTAAAGGCCCAGAGTGGTTTGTGTAGAGAAATTGAAATAAATACCCTTAAAACAAATTACGTTACACTGTTACACCTGTCAGACGCCGGGTATACAAGGTTCCGCTGTTTTGTTCACAAGACAAAAGATTTAGTATCCAAATACAAAATGTACTAATAATGTGAAAAGGAAAATGGCAGCTTTGGTTTAGACGATTGCTCTTAAATCATCAGCTGTTTTTATCCTTGACAAACATGTTTGGAAAAATCTGTAAAACCCTGTTTCCACTTCAGTGCTCTTGATCTGTGAAGATATTTGTAACAGGAGCGTGATTGAAAAAAAACCTGTCACAATTTACTGTTGCTTTTTAAAGAAGTGACTTGTGTGTACAATATAATATTTATTGCTCTCTCTCTCTATATATACATCGCTGAACAGTAGGAGCCATTGTTTAGAAGAATGTTGGTGAATTTATGTTTTAGGACTGAATGGTTTGTAGGTTTACACACTTTTAAAAATTCATAAGGAGAACTATAGCCAAGTTACTTTCACCACAATTAACAGTAGGTGAGAACAGTATAGGGTATACCACTGTATAAGTCTAGTAGTGTACATTATACTTGTGTAGCGTGAAAACAACACCTGTTTAAGCGATCAGGATCACTCAATCACAGATAAACACATTCTCTTTCGCTAAGAACTATGTTTGATTAAACTACCCTCGTAACCTTGTAATGTCCAATGCATAATTGACTGGGTGATATTGTTAGATATCTCTCCAGGGCCTAGCTATACTCCAACCCAGCTACTCCAACCCAGCTACTCCAACCTAGCTACTCCGACCCTGGTCAGCTTCACTTCTACTGAAAGCAACATTTTTGATTTAGGATATTTTCAAAAAGATTGAAATTGAGTTCTAAAATTATATGTATATGGATTAAAAAATACCATCTGAAGAAAAAACACAAAAAAAGGTGAATTTAAGGTTACCGGGTATTTCTCAAATAAGGCGTTTTGAAAATAATAAAGTTTTAAGCAACCAGACTAAGGGATACTTGAATAGGCTGTAGTATGGACTAGCTATGCTATATTTGTTTGTAGGTACGTACTAGCTTATGTATCGGTGGATCTGGGTTCCCGCCCCATTAAGGTCCTATCACTTTTGTTGATTATCAGTACAATGCAAGGTGTTTTTCTTATTGAGTCCAGTGTTTGGTTGCTTTTGTATTCTGCAGATTTACTCGCGAGCTTTAACTCCCCCGCAGAGTGTTTTAAGAACTGTGTTTATAATGTCAGTGTCATTTATAGGCTTTAACTACAGATGTGTCCTTTATGATATACAGTTTAACCTCGTTATACTGCCGACATTTGTCTAGAAAAAAATTGTTGATATAAAGGGGTTTGGTGATAAATTGAGGGAAACGTATAAAGGAATGCTTAACACACAAAGGGGCCATGAAATATGTTAGCTGTAAGTGAGGTGGCAAATGTAATGAGGGGCATGCATGATATTGAGGTTTTACTATAATGCAGTGTATTTTGTTTGTACATTAACCCTTTCACCACTGTAGACCATAATGGACTTATCCATATCAATTCATGGCAGAGTTTATTAAAGTTACATAGGGGTGAAAGGGTTAAAGGTATAATGGTCATGAAATACCATAACTTTAAACAGAATTTACAATATTCATTCAGTTACTCAGTTCTCAGAAAATACACATAAACAGGACAAGTATTTTTGGGACAAATAAGGTTATAGATAGTCCATGTTCATGATGCCTGATATTGGTTCAGCTGTATTCTCTATTATGAATCGTTGAAGTCTTGGTGAAATTTTGACCTTCCTCAAATTGAAGTACCAAAATAAATGATTTCATAAGGCTTGTGGTAATTTACCTGTTGTGTGTGGGTCTTTTGAAATTATCCCCATTAGTTCCACTGAAGGGGAGTATAGCTATAAGTTTGTATTCTGTTTGTCAGTCAGTCCATCAGTTACTTAAAGTGCATGAGTATGTTACTTTGTACAGGGCATAGAACATATATTGTCACCTACAATGGCCAGATATTGTATGTGAGTACCTCATGGGATGGTGGAGTGTTGCCATGTTGTACTATTTATGGAGTTATGGCCCTTTGTTCATTTTCATACAGAAGTTTGTCTGTAGGGGGGGACTGTGGTTTTGCCTTGTATTGAAATGCTCATGAAGTTTAAATTATTTGCATATGACCCCTGTTATACAAACTTTACATGAACTTAATATACTTGTAATACACTAGATGTACTCTTTGAAGACAATTATTTGAATCCATTCCAAAGTACAGACAAAACAGTAATTCAGCCTTTAATATCAAACTTCTTGTAAATAGCAGGGATTTTGAAATCTGAAATTTTCCCTGGTGAATATTTCTTTTCATGACAACAGTATACTATCTATCTTCTAAATTGGATATTAGAAGGAGTACTCAGAATCATTTCATATTACATATTAACCCTCTAACCCCTGGAGTTTACGCTAAAGTGGCCGGGGCATTCAAGTTATACAAGGTTCATTGTGTCTGGGGCTGGATGACACGACACACTAAAGACAGCTGTTTATTTAGTTTGATGATTAGCTCAACATATATAGCTGGTCCGTTTTTGTATATTACACAATGGTATAGATATTAGACTAAATCTTGAACTTTCAAATCAAAGCTGTGATTATGTTTTTGATTTATATTGTTATACATTGTGTAGTACATTGCTATTTTTTGTGTGCCAGGCACAGTGATTGTGTTGACTTAAGTTTGGACAGATTTGTGAGATTTAAGATTTTTAATTAAAACTTATTCATAACATTTTCTCAATACAGCTGTAGTAAAGATACTCCTTGTTACTCTCTTTGAACACCCATCATTTGGATCTGATGATGGTCTGCTTGATCAACAGGTTGTCTGATGATATATAAGGTAGATTGCTTTATGGAATTATAAGGCTTATAAGTAAATTTGACTTTACCAGTCTACATAGAATAAAAGTTGGTGGAGATTGAAGGTAAGTCTACTACGTGTTATAATGCTGTATAAGTAGGTCAGGTGTTATAATGTGTGCTACATAAGTAGGTCAAGTGGGGTTTTTGTTTCAGAATGATATAATCCTGTGTGTAGAACTAATCAAACCTTTGTTATTCCAATCTGTAATCTTCTTACATACTTGTCAACCTTTCAGTTTTTTGATGTGGATAAACAGTTTTGCAAAGTCAAAACATGTCAAAAAGGACTTACATACTTGCCAACTCCCACTATTTTGGAGGGAGACTCCCGATTTTGGACCCTGAAATTGAGCATTTTCGACCAGTGAATTTGCTAAACTATTCCTATATTCTAAGATCTGATGATTTTATCTGAAAGAACAGCTAAAACAATGCTATTTAAATGTATTATTTTTGACCAAGGGATATTGTACACATATTTTATTTTAAGTATGCAATGACCCATATTTTAGTAATAATTAAATCAAGGTGTAGGAATTTTGCTGATTTTTTTTAAGTAAAAAAAATATGTATTACCGTGGTATCTAGAAAAAAATAGGATGCACATTTAGGAGTTTTCTTCCATAGTAGAGATTCTGGTAGCACTACTGTAAGCGCCAATTTTTTGTACTGACAAATTTTATACAGATTGACATTTGAGTTTAGGTTATTCATCGTAAGATGTCAAGCTGCTGTACTGAAAAGCTATTGTAAAAGTTGTCAGTATTTTATGAATAAAATTGTCCTTGTTCCAAAGCAAAGCCAAAACATTTTGATTTCTACTTTATAAAGAGAAATTATACTGACGCTTTTTCTCTGTCTTTTTAATTAAGTTTTTGTTTTTGTTTTTGAAGTATGAAATTAATAACAAATTGATCCGGTTGACTTTCATGAGGACTAATTCCTCTCAAAATCAAAGTCAGCTGAACTGTTACATTCTGTATCTCTGTATACGCTGTATCTCTGTACATGCTGTATCTCTGTACATGCTGTATCTCTGTACATGCTGTATCTCTGTATATGCTGTATCTCTGTACATGCTGTATCTCTGTACTTGCTGTAATATCATCACTGAGATGTTTGCTAGTGTTAGAGTTAGCTTCAGGTATAATTTTAGATGTGGATATACTAAGATCTAGATTAGTACAATACAACAAAATTGAAAAACAAACAAGCAAAGATCAAGTTACACATTGAATATTTATTTTTCCTAAAGTAGCCAGATTTAACAGATAAGGTTATACAGAGTGGGTAGAAGTCATTGGATTAAAATTTGTAATGGTGTGGCACTCGGGGGGACCTGAAATATAACACTTGTAGGGAGAGTAATGGTGTTTGTGTAGAGTCGGGAGGCCAGTGTTGGTCGTTCCTGTGTTTACATAGTTATATGTGGACGGGATCAGAGGCTAGATCACCATACAACCCTGTCATACTCTAGTGTCAACAAACATTTAGTGGTCAAGGGGTTCCCTAACATTTTAACTCCCCACCAGTACACATTCCTGTGACCGTACCACTGTAGACACTTAATTAGCAGCAAGTGCTTCCCATCCACCGAACTAGTTAGGTAAAAGGTTCCTCCACACAAGTTTATGAAGAAAAGATCCACTTCAAGGCTGTTTTTTTCACATGGAGTATTTTCCCTTGTATGGCAACAAACAGAGAGTTACTTCCCTTGTCAAGGTACATTCTCATATTTCATTTTGGTACTGTGAATTTACAATTCCTTTGAGTTCCTGTAGGATTGGCGTATTCGTCCAGAGCTCACCACTGACATTCATGTTTTTGTTTTATTTTTGTTTTTATTTTTCAAAAATCTAAATTTTAAACAATTGTGTTTCTGAAAAATATGATAGATATGGTTTGAATAGAATATACATTTGCAGAAAACGATTCTGACAAATATCATAATCCTGCCAGTGGTATAAATATCAATTAACTTGACAGTAATTTTTACCATAAAAAGTAGCAGGTCATCAGAGATGACTTGTACCTTAATACATTGTGTGATTAACATGTATAATGCCAGGGTTCCTAAAATCTTACCAGCGAGTACCTTAATGCTGGTCACTTTACACAAATAGACATCTGTAAATACTGCTGCTGGTTACAATTGTGTAGTTTAAGAAAACAGATAACTGTACCATGTGTTTGTACAAAGTTTACTAACTCAGAGTTCAAGTAACATCAAAATGTGAAAAATAAGTGATTCTGTTTATGTTACATGTATATCATGTTACAAAAGGTTTATGGGAGAGTTATACACCAAATGGGATCAATCTAACTCAGACCACAGAAATACTTCTATTAATTAACTCATACACCCCTGAAGACACATTTGAACCCTTCCAATTCAAAGCAGAAAATATTGTGAAATTCATACCTTGACAGATAGTGGCTTGAATTAACATATGACCAACAGTATGCATTACTGCTATGACCTTTGACACATACATTGGTAATTAATTATTTGTAGTTTTTTTGTGTCTTAATTAAGATCAAGGATAAGAAGGTGAAATATGAGCCTGACTGTGCATGTATGGTTACAATCAGTGGAAGAAGGCACATTGGTAATTAATGAGAATAGCTGTTAATAATCCTTTGGGTAACACAATGCTGAAGCATTTTACCTGTTGATGTTGACTAGAAAGGTTACATTCAGCACATCTAGCAACACCTGTACATATAAGGATCGGTCTGGAGGTTCTAGCCTTCGTCTTTATGGTTAAGTTGTGGTGCTTGAGGCATATTACATGAACAGATTGTGAAATTAAATGCTGATAATTTGTATCCAAGGGATGTATGTGGTACTTATATGAAATTTGTGATACTCAACGCACAATAAGACCATAACCTGGATTTTTGTTCAGCACTTTGTATGTGTGGTTCTGAAGAAGTATTCTGGCATTAATATTTAGAGCCTTGGAATCTTGAGAGGTAAACAAGCATACAGTTTTTGTTTTCAGGTCTGATTTTTCAAAACTGTTGTTGATTCAGATAAATTTAAGTCCATTTTCTTCAATAAGAAATGCATGTGGAATATTGCATTAACGATGGATTCTCACAATAGCGTTTTGCATAATTATGATGTTGAAACAATATCAGTTTAAAATTTCAAAGAGATTTACAACCCGGATAAATAAAATTCTAACAGGTAATATTTCAATCAAAATTCATTAAAAAACCACATATACAGTACTTTAATTTTGTAGAACATTTGTGAGAATCCAACGAACTTGAATGAGAAAAAAAATTGCATTACTGTATTTCTCCTGCAATAAGCCCGGGGTCCAACACCTTACCTCTGGGTCAAAGTAGGGGTGTTCATTACCTTACCTCTGGGTCAAAGTAGGGGGTGTCCAACACCTTACCTCTGAGTCAAAGTAGGGGGTGTCCAACACCTTACCTCTGAGTCAAAGTAGGGGGTATCCAACATGTTACCTAGGAGTCAAAGTAGGGTGTCCAACACCTTACCTAGGAGTCAAAGTAGGGGGTGTCCAACACGTTACCTAGGAGTCAAAGTAGGGGGTGTCCAACACCTTATCTATGAGTCAAAGTAGGGGTGGACTTCCAAACACAATTACTTACATTTGTTGACATTAATATTTCTACAGAACTGCATTAGATATAGGTGGGCTTATTACCAGGCATGGGCTTATTGGCAGATAAATACTGTACAGTGCAAAATGCATGTAATATTGGAATTCCTATAATGTTTTAAACACAGGAGACAACTGTAGCTAGTTTCTGCATGCTGCTTCTCCATACTGTAGCTGATCATACAAGAAAGCATGTTTTATGACAAGGTTTTAGCCCTTCCCTGCAGAGATAATAGTTAAAACGTAACATTTAAACTGTGAATATTTCTAATGTTTAATTGTGTCAAATGTTTTTTCTGTTTACCACTGTGTTGCCCTAGCTCTGGTGTATTCACTTTGATGGTCTGTAAGATTGAGTTCCTGTGAATGTCACTATCTATATGTCATTGTCAATATGCTGAATTGTAAAGTAATACATTACTCTAACATAATACAGCTGTAAACATCATGTTTTAATATAACCATGTGTAACTTATCACAAAGTCTTAACACTTCACAATCCGCTACACTAATACCTATCTTCTGTGTTCCTCACCGATGTCATTACTTTATCATAAAAGTTGGGTTGGAATAAATAATAATATGCACCTCTACGAAGAACTGACTTAGTTGTTTTTTTTCCAGTTCTATGAGTACCGTGTCTTTCACCGATGACCCAGGTCATGATGACCATTATCGACCACCGGTCAAATATGAAAACTCGTACCAAACAGCACCCGACCAGAAGTTTCCTACTGCCAAGATACGCTACATCATCAGTGATGTTCTGGAAAGCTGTCTTCGCCATGAAAAATACGAGCCCGAACTGTGTCGCCAACTCTCAAAGACCACATCAGAGGTTTGTACGAGTTTGATAGCTTTCAAGTGAATATTAACATTTGTATGTATCCTATTGTCAATATGTAGTCTTTGTACATTCAGAATTCAGTTTTCCTTTCTGTCCTCTGGTGGTAACACAATTTTATTAGAAAAAAACTCTGAACATTCCTTTCATAAATATAAACGATTTGAAATAGAGAATTAATGTGTAGCTAGTGAATTAAACATAACGAGGTAAAAATGAAACATTTCACAGAAATACTGTATAAATTCAACACAACGTTTCTGTGAAGCGCTTGTGAATTGCCTATTACTTCATGGTCCCATTTTATATCAGGAGAGAAATATGTCTGTCACATGTAGCACAGGTTAAACTTATGACAATACATCAGATCACTTGGATGGTCTGAGCACTCGTTACTGATGTGCTTTTTGACCAGGCACTCACTCATCTTTACAAACAGTTCAATGTCCCTATCTGAGTATCATTTAAAAAAAATCATAACCAACAAATATCATGCGAAAAAAATACATGATAATAACCGAAACATGATATTAAGTGAAATGTACTGTACTAGTGCAGTATAAACCTTCTTAGGGGAAATGCAACTGAGTATGTGTCATACAGAGCTATACATTGTAACAATACCTGTCATACAGAGCTATACATTGTAACAATACCTGTCATACAGAGCTATACATTGTAACAATACCTGTCATACAGAGC
>JAUMHH010151250.1:0-14786 GCA_032359455.1 Chlamys rubida | reverse complement strand
TATACATCGCAACCACATGAAAGTCTAACTAACGAGCCACAAAACCTATTGGGGAAAACAACTTAAACCTCGGCTGAGGAAGTAACTCGTAGCAAGAAAACCTCATTTTGAATACGTCGTGCATCATCAAGTAAGAACTTGAGAAGATTTAAATACTTAAACATAAACTTTGGTTGTTTTCAGATCATTAAGACGCGGGTGAGAGAGATGAACATACCACGCTTTAAGATCATCTGTCTAGTCCACATAGGACAGCTCAACAACCAAGGCCTCCGGATCGGCAGTCGGTGCTTGTGGGATTCAACATGTGATACGTTTTCCTCCTATGAATTCCGTAACAATAAGTTATTTGCCATAGGGTCAGTTTATGGGGTATATTTTGAATGAATTAGATCTTTTTGTTTTTTGGAGGGTGTTCATGTTCAACTCAGTTATATCACTGTAAGATATTTTGCAATTTTGGCAATCAGGTTGAATCTAGACACCCACAACAAGATATTTAAAGATGGAGGAAAAAAATGGATGATATTTAGAATTTTTTTTTATATCAAACTAATTTTGAAATGACTTTTTGGTTCAAGAACACAAGTTTGATAGATATGAATGCAAAAACAAACAAAAAAAAGGAATATTTTTGCATAAAAAAATAATTTTGATGAATTAATAAGGTTGTATACATTAGCAATAAATTTCTCCTGATTGAATATGGGAGTAAGGTATGGTCCCACTTTTCATCAAAACATCCATGATTGTGCAATAGTGTTTTGCTGAATTTCATGGACACTTGTTTTGACCATGAAGATACACTATTCTTTATGTATGAATGTGAATGTATTGTGGTGATGGAATTTTACAAGTTCACCAATGTTTCTATCAAGGTAAAATTCGATCTGCTTTATCCATATTGGCACGAAAATGTTTTGGCAATGCTTCACATATATTTGAAAAAATTAGAAGAATTATGGCTAATTCTCAAGTATCAAAGAAATTGTCAATATACATGTATACCAATAGTTAAATCAAATTAAAAATCAAGAATAATTAAAGAAATTTTGCACTCATACTGATACGATGTTATCTGGTCATTTTAATTCATAAAAAGTAAATCACGTTAATTCAATATTGTTTGAAATACCATAAATACGTGAGAACTCACCGTTACAATGATTCCTACACAATCAATAGTGCTCGGGAAGATAAAGTTTTGGATTACAAAGATTTCCACTGCCCTCGGAGCTGACACACTACCAATTAACTTGTAATGTACATACCGGCAAGGGCATTTATGTCCAGAACTGATACTTTATGTAATCTAACTTACACAGGTTTTACTGTTAATACAAGCTTACCTGTACAAAGGTAGATCATGTACCATATTCCACCTAATAAGGGCTCTTGATTATTAGCAATTTAGAAAAAAATTATAAACATTGCAAAACCTGACAAAGTCATAAAAATAGCCATAATAGACACTTTTTTTTTTCAAATGGGAGACTAGACCAGAAAAAAGTATATATGTTTATAATTGTAAATAGAATTGGTCTTTTAAAGAAAGACAACTGCTAATTTATTACTGATTTATAAAATAAGTGCTATATTTATTTTAATATACAAGATTGGTCAGGTAGATCTATGTTGGTGTTTCTGTAAAATTATACATGCCATGTATACTAGTGTGATAGTCATACTGTATGTGTGTCTTCATTCTCGCACAAAACCTCACCTCCATCGTATGAGGAGTTGATGTTTGGGTCACAAAACCTCACCTCCATCGTATGAGGAGTTGATGTTTTGGGTCAGAATCAAGTAGTACTTGTATGGCTGTAATTTATGATTTTTTGATGATTCAAACGTGTTCACTATCTGTAGATATTTTTGTCAATTTTGACTCCATTGTGGGGTACGGTTTTCTATCTTATATATTTCCTCCGTTATATACTGCGATTTATTCACTGCTTATTTCAATGTTTCTAGTTTTACACATTTAGATGTCTTTTTTGGACAAATGTATTTTTTTCTTCTTGAGAACTGTAACAGTTTTTAAAAAAAGTCCTGATTTTTTTTATTAATTCTTTGTAGGTAAATATTTTTCACATTTTTCTATTTCTATGTTTTCCTTGTTTATGTTTACTTTCATATTTCTGAGTATGAAAATTAATATGATCATGTATTAATTAAGAAATGAGATCTGTTTACTTTCAAAACAAATTATGTTAAATGCTGTAAGGACAACATACAGTACAGTGGAGTCATGCCATTTTGGTATCTATTTGTGCAAATATGAGTAATGAAAGATTGAAAAAGGATTTTTCTGTTTTAGTACAGTTTCATTTTTGAATTTAGCTGAAAAATGCTCACACTAAAACATGTTTCTTACATGTGAAAATCATGCAAAACCTTAACATAAGCACCTAGAAGTTGATTTTCTTGTTTATCCCAGCGTGACGATTAACAAGGTTCCACTGTACATGCAGAGTACGAGACGTTGTCTTTACTGGTGACGGTATTGTATCTAGTATAACAGTATTAAGGTTTACATAAACTTGTGGTTTTCTGATCTTTGTATTCTACACATCTTTTGCTCCATGATACAATCAATCTAATCAAAATAGGTTTATTCCCTATGTTATTTAAGTGCCTCTTGGTAATATATATACACTGTACATATTGCGGTCGAAATGGTTTGTTCAAAGTCTTTTTTAAGTCTTCTATCTTTCATCTATGCATCAATGTTACATGTTTTTCTGTTCGTTTTACATTTTGTCAGTCAAACTTGAAATAATTCACTTCATTTCGGGTATTTATGATATACAGTTTATGGTATATTTTCCGTCCAGATCCAATTTCATATTTGTTCCATTTAAAAATGTAAAATATTATAAATTGTCAATGAAAACCCTCTTTGATCAATATGGTATTGGATGGTTGGCATGTCTACATTATTTCTGCATGCCATTTTCTCCCTCCTTATTGTTAAATTATTAACTGGAAATATTCCTTTTCATTTGTATTTATCTGTAATCTGTTTCTGTGATAGCACTGTCGAGTGTACCATACATTCCTGTACCAAATGTCCATTGTGTATGATTAAGGGTTGGAGAGCATTTTCTAACTTATTTATATGATATGAAGCTGTTTTGAAATATACTTTTTTCTACAATATATATACAATATATGTACATTTTATTACACTGATATTTTAAGTTATCCACTTGCACAATCAATTAGAAACATGTTCATGAATTTTAATTTAATAAGATGATATATTTGTGTTACTGGTGACAAAATAAACTATACTATCTATTCTAAAATTTATCGGTGATGGTCAGGGTTAGATCACAATCATTGACGAACATTTTCTTGTCTCTGATTGGCCAATAGTAAAAATGTCACTCAAACTGCGTGCTCTTACAACGAATGTTACTCGACGAAAGTGACTGGGGACGTAGCTAAGTGTCCAAAGAATTACCGTCTCGAAAATTAGTCATCAAGTCTGATCTCAAAGGATATTCTTTTCTGCGTAAATATCCAAGAAAGGATTTTTTTAGCTATTTCTGTAATTTTCCAGCGTTATTATTTCTAGAATGATTTGCTGATTATGAAGTTATGTTGCACAGTTTTACATGATTCGAGTGCTGGTTGGGAGGACACATTAGTGTTGGGTGGAGTGGGTAGGAATGGTAGATTTTGTCCTATGTACTCCCACCAACATCCTTTCTCTTGCTTATAGACAGAGAACACAGTTTAATAAATGACAAATTACCAAAGAATTTTTGTCTGTGATTTGTTGTTTATTGATTTTGAAGTGACCATGTTTGTTGACCAAAAGTTCCAGCATTATCCTATGTCGGGGGTCGGAGGTTATACAGACCTGATCACATAGCTGACACATCCTTTGTTGTGGATCGTAAGTTGAACTCCCACCCCAACACTTCAAAGGTTATTTCTCAGAAACCTCAAGAGACTTTTACAAAACCAAAATGGCTACTGAGGGGCCATGATTTTCAGAGAAGGTGCAAAACTGCACATGAGTGGCTAATTGATATATTTACATAAAGATATGTGTAGAAAGTTTCATAAAAATCAAAGCATTCCTTCAGAAGTTATCGCACGGAAACCATTAGTGCAGACGCTAACAGATTGACCCCTGGATGTTACATTAGCTTCACAGGCAACACAAAACAGTACCAATGCCGATCTATGTCCATCATTTATTAGCCATGTATTGTACATTGTATATCACAGATTAAACATAAAGCAAATAGTAAAATCAGGTAACTGTCATACACTTCTACCTTGTAAGTCTATACACGTCTCACAACTTACATGTGTGGCTACATCTCCGGATACATCAAAACCCTAAACGTGTAGAAAAAGCTTGTAGATCACTCATACTGCAAGTAGCATACCATCGGTACATTATTTTTGTGATCTTTTTGAACTTTCAATAAACATGTATAGCTATTACCAGTTTGGTCTATTGATATGGTCATTGAGGCAGTCTACTGGAGATTATTTACACAAGGATGTGTACAGTGAAACCTTGATATACTGCCCCTTGTGTTATATGCCACCCTGCTTACTGCTGACATATCTTAAGGCCCCTTAATTTCCTTATTACATTTTTATATACATCTTTGTTGATGTATAGCTAAATCTCTTTATATATCTCTCCCTTGATGTATAGCTAAATCTCTTTATAATGCCTAATTTTTGGTGGCAATATATCAAGGTTTTGTAGTACATGTACTCCAAAATGTAAAAAAAAATCTTTTTTAGGTCATTCGTTTTATTTCAGTATCTATGATGACACATGTAACTGATTCTGACATTACAAACTTGCAAATTTATTGGCTGAATCATTCCTGTTCAATACATGATCGTTTGCAAATATTTCTTCTGAGGATAAAATGTGTATCTTCATCCACAAACTCAATAACTTGTTTATACCAATCTTGGATCATTAAAAAAATAAAAGGATTTCTAAACTTGGAAATGTTTTCCAAAACAAACAATTTCATGAAAAACAAAGTAGACCTCCTGAACAAGTTTGTTGTGTTGGCGACATCTGTTGCACAGGTAAGGCATCAATACTTTAATAATTTAAGGGCTGTAATCCATGAAACATTCCTACAGAACTAGCAGGAAATATTTATGTCTTGTGTGCGTTTTGAATGGAGGATGAAAACATTCATTTAATCAAACATGGCATTGACATGAAGCCATAGTAAACAATCTAAGCATGTTTAAAAGTAGTGTAATGTACATGTGAGAAAGTGAAAGAAAGGGGCGCCACATTTGTTGTTGTTTTGTTGAGGAGGGATTTTCTAAGGTGATATTTTTCGCTACCTTTTCCAGAAAGCAGGAAGACAATAAAAGGTTACAAATATTTTGTTTAACAAATGACATAAGAAGTATCACACTACACAGGTTTACCAAGGTCATGTACCAGGTAGCTGTCAAAATATAAACAGTGTAGGTATACAGGGACAATGTACACATTACTCTATGTTACGACAATATTGATTGTAAATTGTGTTCCATACTGTACTACTGAAGCAGATCAAACTGTTGTCACAGTAATTTAGCAACCTTTCCTTTTCAACTGTAATCAATAAACATGCATTTTTGAACATTCAATAAGAATCCATGTTGAAAACCACACCCCATCCTGAATGGAACATGTCCCCACACAACACTCTACAACAGCCTCACTGCAAAGGGAGTAGAGTAGGACTAGTGGGGGTGTTTTAGGTGCATGAATGATGTCAAACACAGGACAATCTAGATGTGCCTGGAATAATACATATAAGATAGCATCACTTGCTACAACAGATCATTTTCAATTAGATTTTTACATGTGTGGTAGTCTGCCCATTTTAATGCACTTCCTGCTACTCCTACTAACCAGATTGAATAAAGCACAAGAATGAGATGGGATCTTTTTCACAAGTCATCACTTACATCTACGAACTGCTTTCATATCAAACTATGGGAAAATATGCTAAATACCTAGTACAGTACATTAAAAATAAATTTACAAAACTATAAGTTTGCTAATTATCCTGGCTTTAATCACGCTCAGCTAAACGAACAATGCAACAGAAAACTGCCTGGAATGTTTGTAACAATGGTGGGTGATACTTTGTGATTATGTATAGGGTGGCTTCTTTGCTGTCTATGATAGCTTTAATATTTGTACATTGTATATACACAAGATGATTCAACACTTCACAGTAATTTGTTGATGAATTTACAAATGTCAAGAGTGTAAAATGATATACATATAATTATATACACAATAAATAAATAAATAAATCGTAGTAAAATTAAGACTCACTCTCCCACAAGAACATATGTGCTTAACAACAGAAAATAACTTTCTTGTATAAGTGAACACAATTTGAGTGATTAGACTTAACCAGGAAGAATTAGCACTGTTATATAGGGGTTAATCAGAGATGATTGGTCGTTGTATTTATCTAGCTCCAGGTAATTTTAAAAAGTTACAAATAAGCAAAATGTTTACCTAGTGTCGACTGTAACTTTACAAAATTATCTGACGTCAGCGAGATACTGTAAACCTATTAAGCGGTTTTCTAATTTTAATGCTCATTCCACTAAATTATGGTCAAGCTAAATAGTATGTGTATATATTTTTCTATTGCACATTTTTTGAGTGTGCTGATTCATTAATGCACTAGTCAGTTCAAATTCAATAAAACGTCAAAACTTAAGTCTGCTAAAATAAGTACTTTTACTGTTTATTTTATAACTCATTTCTTAAAAAAAAAATCCACATTTTATTGCTTTTCCTGTCTCATTGTTAAGTAACCCTTTCATTACACGAGTCGTTCTTTATGTAAAACCTGTTGGTAATCCACCAGAGTAGTCTAACTGGTAATACTTTTATAACATACTAAATATTAGCTCCGTCAGGCTATCCTTTGGTGCAGGCAGTGTGCAGCAAATTAAAGTACCATAAAACCTTGACAATAGAAAACTAGTAAGAACATGTATATTTGATTTGCTTACACTTCAACAAAGTGGTAAGGTAATGCCATCTAACTATATAACCTGGCACCGACAGCAGTGATATTTGAGACACAGACATCAGGGGTCCTCGACTCGGGCCGTTCCTTTGGGACTTACCTACATTATTTAAACAAACTATATTCCGCAGTGTAATGGGACTAGTCAATATTTGAAAATAATATTGTGAAATCGCCTGAAAAAATTGACAAAAATCACTGCTGTCTCCAGATGAAAATCTTAACATTTGAGGAAACTTTAAAATTTATAGACTTAAACAATTTCTCTATTTGACACAACAACAACAACATTTTTTTAAATCTCTCATCATCAACTATTTAAACAAACAACACCATTCTTTGATATATGCATCAACATGTTTCCATACAAAATTCTCTCATTACTTTATACCACAGATTATCTAAGATTAAGAACATTTTGAACACAAAATCTGGGTATAGCATGTGTTTCAACAAAAATTGCACAAATCCACTAATACTGTCTACATGGGCATGGCCCTTTACAAAATACCAAGCAACTTTGATGCAAACTTTCTGCATCGAACAATACATTTGCGTTATAAATTACATAATTGTATATTATTTTGGAACCTCTTTAGCCCGGACACTTTCGTCTTTGCTAAAATATTTTCGGAATTACAAATGCATTTGCCAATATTTGGAAAAATTTCTGTGATTTTTTGTCCTTTACATATTATATTTTCACCTTAGTGATAAATTCGCCCTCATTATGGAGGAGTTAAACTGCTGCGAACATTCCCCAATACACAGTCACAGTATACAGTATACAGAACTAAGTGCATGACTTGGAATCGCTCTCCTGTCCAGATTAACGAGGACCAACTGCATGTAAATGAGATCAATTGATAACCAGTTTACTTTGTTATATTGCCGCCCACAAGGGTGAAACTTAGTAAGTTCTGTTATATTGCCGCCCACAAGGGTGAAACTTATTAAGTTCTGTATCATGCAACTCAAAAATACTTACAAACTTTGTACGGCCACATGCTCATTTTGCTTATAACTATTCCCTCACAAAAAAAAAATAAAAGTAAGGAAAAATGGGGCATATCTTAATCACATACCATCAACGTATAAATTAACAAAATAGGTTACACATTTACATATACATCTTAAGTCTACATGTATTTGGCAAATGATGATACACAGTGTACTACGTGATTACTGTCCTACAATGTGTGTGAGACAGAAAGGTTAATGTTACAAAGATCTCCAATGTTTTAAACCGATACAGAGAAACAGTTAACATGTCACATTAATAACTGTTATAAGGATGTTCTGGAATTTGAAACTCAATGCCTATTATCACAGCAAAATGACTGTATTCTTCCTGGTCTTCAGATGAAAGTACAAACCCTAGCAGTGTCAAAAACAGGCGGTCAATGTGACGTCCTTAAGGTTGTCATTTCCAGACATTCAGTGAGATTTTGAATGCACAAAACCCATTAATGGGACAACACTAAACATATATATTGATGACAGTGTTTATCATAACTAGGAGTCTTTCATTTCAAGTTCTCGTCTGCATCACATGGGTAAAATTCATAATAAATCAAGTGAAATAGTTTGGATATTGCAATGTCACCCATGAGGTACACTTTTACTTTTTTGATTTACTGATAGTCTCTTTGAACCATTGTTTTTTTTTTTTATCTATTTCGATATAAACATAAATTGTTGTAGCTGTGTACATGTCATTATAACCAGCTGTGCACCAAAACCTACAATTATACGAACGTGAATAGCCTACTTGTGTGATATCAAAACACACTATGTAAAGAAGTGAGACAACATTGATGAAGATAGTTATTTATAAACATAAACTTTCTATGCACACAGCAGATACACAAAAAACATGGCAGTAATCTCCCTTTTGGTATGTGTTATTCATCGTTTGCGTACATACATTTACCAACAACCTGTCTAAAAGTCAAATATAGGAAAGTGCATCTACAGAGCCGCCATTAACAATCCTTTAATAAACAGCAGATGTTTCCCGTAAACCATCATAATTTGAAACAAATAACTGTGATATAATTATGGAAAATTTCTTCCTTATATTATAAATGCAAATTATACAAACTGGACTTCCTTTATATTTTAATAAAAAAAAAAAAAAACATTTGTCTATGTATATTACGGATACATCAATATTGAACTGATGTACATTTCATCTCACAACCATTCCCACATACTTCAAGCATCATGAGTATTTCTCAAATAAAAATTTTAAATAATGCAATTAAATTGTAAATAAATGACAAATACAGAACACACAATAATCCCTATCAACATCAGTACTTTTCCTTCACTAAAATGAAGTCAGAAATTGAGAAAGTGTATCATGGTTTATTCCATTGCTCAGAATAAATTGTAGACAGTGGCAAATACAGCAGGAGGCTCGCCTCTTATATTTCATATATTTCAATTTTACATGCTTCAAATTTCCAAACAATATTTTGATTTGAAAATTTCAAAGTTGCTGACAATGTCCTTCAAAACTGATTGGATGTATGACTTCCTTACTATAATATGAAACAGTAAATCTTTACTTTTCATCCTGGAAAATTCATGGAAATATTTCAAATATATAGCATTGTTGTTTTAAAAAGTGGTAGAGCAACTTCAGCATGTGGCAATTATGTAGTATAGACCAATGGGGACAATTTGGTTTGGCAATAAAATACCTTGTATACAATGCATGTCTCTGATTACAACAGTATAACAGATGTGAAAAAGTATAACAAAATTCTGAGAATGGAGTGGTTGACGATTACGCTAGCTATAGTATTGATGGAGCAGTGAACACAACCATACTCAGGAGTAATGTAGACAAGGATCCGAAGCTCAAACAAACGATAACAAATTGTTTTAGATCCATGTATGGTGTTGACTAGATCCATGTAGGGTGTTCACTATTACACTGGCAAAGGCAATAGAGTACTAATCGATTCAATCCAAATATTTTTCAAGCATTAAATTCACTTATTTGATAATATTTTCAGAAGTATGACGTTTCTGTATTAAATCAAAGCACTTTGTACGTAAACTGTTTGTTCGTTGCCAATTTCTTTCATAAAAACAGTTTAACTTCGCCAAGTGATGATGTTATAGTAAATCCATGAATACAAGGCATAGATGGTACATACAAATGTATACATTATTCTCAATGAAATATTGAAACCAAAAATGCTGCTTAATAATAGAGTAACAACTGCATTGAATGTGTGTGACGTATGATTAATTGAAGTTGGACAAAACAATATAACTGCACAGCAGGAAATATTATCAGAGACACTTGTCAGGTGTGACAATGTTTCCTAAAAATATTGGGTCAAAAGACAACCCACATATACATCACTGAAGCTTTGGTCTGCATGTGTACGACCCTCACGCTACACCACTGTTATAGTACACCAGTCTTAGCAGGTACACTGTAACAACTTTCCCGTACTTTCTGGTTAGTTCTGGTCCTAACCATTGTAAAACATATAGCTATTGGTTGCTATAGTTACATCCTGACACAGAGGGTAGGCAACTGTACTAATGTCATCAATCTGTTTCTTCCTTTTTCTCTTCCTTTTTCTCAATTTCTTCACATGTATCAGTGTTTGCTTTCTCCCTGGGAGCAAACAAATTCTTTTCCTGAATTGCACAGATAGCTTCTTCCCAACATGATAACGACTGAAATTAAACATTTCCGAAATTCATGAAACTTAACACAGTAAAAACTGTCTAATCCAACATAAATTTGTAGGCAGATTTCAAATAAGATGTGTATAATCTGACACACTGTCTAATATGACAAACAACTCACTGTGTCCCACAGGGTGTTGTATTAGAGAGGTTTTATTTTAAGTCCTTTCATAACCGATGAATTCTTTTTCTAAGCAGTGATCAATACAGTCTATCAAGTTTTGTCCAAGACATGACACAGATTCATCATACATAGGAAACTTTCAAATTCCCATCAATAAAATATTTCCATTAAACTGAACAAGGTTTTCTTTATAAAGGATGCAAAAATATCAACACATGCAGACATAATTTGAAGTAACTAATAAGCACTTTTAAATATAATTTTTTAATGTGCCGTTTTCCTTATTCAACACAGAGCGCAGGTGCTCTTTACCTTAAGTGACTTGAAGATAACCTATAATGTACACTGTCAAGGTTGATCTGATATACGTACCCTTTCATAGTATGATATTTGCCTGTCTGCTAGGTTGATGAAGAGTTCCTTGAGGTCGCGCTGTTTGTTTTTGTGCCACCGTTCCATGTCCACCCTAAGGTCTGCGTCGGCACAAGCTGTTTTATCATTTAATGATTCCATCTGCTTAGTGAGCTGAAATGATGAATAAAAACAAAATATTTAAAGGAGAGGGGGGAAAAAACTTCATGCAATTAATACATCTATTTTATCATCTTCAATACGATCATAAGCAAAGAAGCAATCAAAATCAGGAAAATTCAGAACATGAACAGAGACAAGGGGGGATACCAGCTGAGTCATATGACCCGATACTGACATGACAGGGGAAGGGGCTACATCTACACCCTACCTGTAACCTATTTTATGCAGTGTGTATACGCTCCCTATCGATAGGCGAAATGTCTCGGGTCGAGTGACATAAATAATATACAATTTCGTCACATGGTGGTACAGGTAAAAAATACAAATCACTCACTCAGGCATAGCTTGACAAAGGGACCAGTTGGTCTTGAAACGTTGCGACACGTTTAATACATACATAGTTTGCGTAGAAAGTAAAACTTTGATATCATACATTTTATCACTTAATAGCCATGATATCAAAATAGACCCCTAATCATATGCATAAGTGTAACAGAAAGTGAATTGGATGCTTACTTATGGAGTAAGAAGCATTAAAAAACACCATTAAGTTCAAATTGATGTTATAGTGAAAACCATTTTATAATGCACACTTTTTATCTGCCAGCTAACATTTCCTGTTTTCTCGGTTTAAGAATTCCTTTATACATATCCCTCTTTATATTGTCATACGCCTTTTAATAAATCAAACTTTTGCCTGACAAACAGTGCCATGATAGCAAGATTTTACCAAAAAATAATGTTGGTAAAACATTTCATGTATAAAACTTACATCTCCAATTTGTTGTTCTAATTTATCCTGTTTTTGCTGTTTCACATCTTCAGGATCCTTTCCTAGGAAAGCCCCAATGGAATAGGTTTGGTCAGATATCTTTACCTGAAAAACAGTTATAAAACACAATACATAGCCAACACCTTTATTTGAGACATAATAACCGAGTTACTTCAAACCGTAAAGAACTGTAAGTACTAGTAAAGGTGTCTAAATTGTTCAATATTTAAAAAAAAAACAAAAAAAACATACAGGCCAAAACTATCTTTAGGACATGCAATCACAGGAAATCATACAGTAACTTTGAAGTATAATGGAATGTTTTCTAAATGAGGACATGTTTTTATCGTTTATTGCATTAGTTTTATGTCTCCAAAATAGGAATGCATGAATATATCGAGTTTTGTCAACAATTAAATATGTTATTACCATTGATATTATAACCTAATATTTGTTAAATTCATTTTCTACTGTTTCCAATTAAGCACATCTCGCAATGCATTTATAGTTGTTGGGTATTTGGAAACATGAAGTAAAATAACCAAAAAACAAAAACAAAAAGTTCAGGGTCAAACTTTGCTATTCTGGAACTGTAAATGCACAGAAGACTACCTTGCAAAGGGAAATAACTCTAAGCAAGAAAAACTCCTTTAGGTTGCTTCATCTTCTTAACACATGGGAGAATATTCACAGCGCTGAAGTTGATCTCTTCTTCAATGCTATAACGTGGGTAGTGCATTTGATACCCTTTACTTTAAAGAAATAAAACTTGTTCTTTTTTATAAACTTGATACAGACAGCTACATTATACTCACTTGTTCTCGTTCATCCTTTTTCTTGCTAAGATCTTCTATTGTCATATCATATTCCATCTGGATTGCGTCTCTACGTCGTAAAACAGCCTGTACAGATAGAAAATATTATACATATATATCACATGTTTCTGCAACACCATCCCAACATGTCTATATGAATCAGCCACATATTAGC
This sequence comes from Chlamys rubida, assembly GCA_032359455.1. Classification (NCBI taxonomy): domain Eukaryota; kingdom Metazoa; phylum Mollusca; class Bivalvia; order Pectinida; family Pectinidae; genus Chlamys; species Chlamys rubida. The sequence goes on along the minus strand of JAUMHH010151250.1, from coordinate 1,597 downwards.
CAAGAGTAATTATCTTCAATTTATATACATATGCATGAAATATTTAGTTCTTAAACATATCTCATCTCATCCAAAGTGGTTTCTTTGATTGCTTTGATTTAGAATCTGTTTCTGTGAAAGTATTCCTGGTCAAAAATATTGAAATCCTTCTTTATAGATAATTTTACAAATAACCCTGTAATTCTGTCATTAAATTGTTAAGTAGAACTTGGTAAAAGTAGACATTGTTTCCGATAATATTGCAGATTCAAGAAACATGACGAGTCAGTTCCAAGAACTCTTTTGTCCTACAGAACATAAACAATACACGTTTTGAGAAAATGACTAACCCTAATGGCATCACAGTAAAGTGTGTACTCTTTCAGAGGCTGGGAGAAGTTTGCTTCTGTCTGCTCAATCTGTCAAACAGTGTCAATAATAACATGAAGTAATGCACAGCAAATATTTTGCAAAAGATATTTGTGACCTTTTATTGAAGAAAAAAAAACAAACTTTAGAAACAAAAGATACATTATAGATTTAACAGAAGATTTTTTTCCAGTTTTGTTTTGTCTAAAATTATATCATGATATTACACAAGTTTCAAATGAAAATATGTCTGTTGTAGCAATTCTGCACATACTGTGTCCTTCAGAGCATCACAGCTGGCGTCGACGGCCTTAGACATGGCCAGTAGGGAGGTGGTAAGGTTGTCCTCAGAGTTTGCCCAGAGGGTATAGATGGGTCCCCAATCCTTCATCTCCAACAAATACTCTGGAACCACAAAATACTTCCATCAATATCTCCAACAAATACTCTGGAACCACAAAATACTTCAATCAAAATCTCCAACAAATACTCTGGAACCACAAAATACTTCAATCAACATCTCTAACAAATACTCTGGAACCACAAAATACTTCCATCAACATCTCCAACAAATACTCTGGAACCACAAAATACTTCCATCAAAATCTCTGGAAATATTTGTTCTTATTATTTGATAACACATCAACCATTTTTTAAAAGTACTATGACCATAAACACTATTATACTAACACAAACTACTGAAATAGTTAATCATCTAGCTAGACTTGAATAACACTTTTAGCGTAATTACTGGTAGGCCAAAAAACAAAATGGGATAAGTTCCCATTTTTGGCTCTCAATAATTTTTGGTAATAACCTTAGCAAAACTTCTTAGTTTGCAAAATAGTTTTAAAAAGGGACTGCATTAATGACTTTAGCAGTGCTTGTTTAAAGTTACCAAAATTAAGAAAATGTTTAATGTTTGTAAAATATACATGTACCACTTCTGCTTTGGTGAAATGGAGCTAAACAAGATGTCTAACCAAAGTCAGTGAAATAGAAAATATAGGTCACAGTGACCTACATTTGATATATTGGTGTAGTATTCCTTTAGATGTACCCAATATGAAGTTTCATGTTAAAAACATGTGTTTTAACTGAAATAAATTGATGCCTCGTCAACATATGTACTGAGTAGACACAGGACAAAAGCTGTGTATATGACATCACTGTCCCCACCATATCAAGACACAATACACCTCCCCACCATACCCAGACACAATACACCTCCCAACCATATCTAGACACA
>JAUMHH010151239.1:0-19336 GCA_032359455.1 Chlamys rubida | reverse complement strand
TGGCTTTCATACACATCAGTATTAAGTTTAGATCAAAAGTTACCTCAAGGTGCATTTACTGTTAACATGACTCGATCCAACAGATTAGAGGAAAGGAGAGAAAAGATCGAACTGACAAAGAACTTATGAAGATGGTACAATGGTGGGCACCAAGATCCCTCTGGGATCTCTTGTTTGAATAACAGGACAACTGATTAGGAAGCTTATAATTCAGGCACGCCACTTAATTGGTAATTTTCAAATTTTTCTAGGTTTTTTTTTAAATTCACTTAAAAGGCCCAAAAAATGTAACTATGAATTGGAAAAAATTTCACCAGGTGCAACGGACAATAGCTTTATTAAATCATATCCGAAAAGCAACATACATTTATAACTAGCAGAACTTATATTACATGAAAACAATGTGTTTTTTTTAAATAGAAAACAATGTGTTTTTTTTAAATACATCGCCAGACTATTTCTAATGTTTACTTAATGGTTCAACGAGATAACAAACAGTCATTGCTGGCTTCCTTCAACATCTGGAAAGGTAAAACTTATTAGGGATAAATCCTGTCTAGTTATACAACAACTGGATGCTGACAAACTTCTTTTTCCATGAATGCACTTCAAATTTCCTTTTCTGTAAAGTAAACAATGGCGGCTTCACTCTGGAACATTTGATCACATCACTATACCAGCGCAATGTGTCAATGTGTGAACATAACCACTATAAATGAGAAAAAATTATGAAGAGCTACTCATATGAATAAATTTAAAATTCAGAAGCTATTAAAAGGAAGAATTAATGTTGCTCACAGTATAATTTATAAATTTACTCATATTCCTCAGTAACCATGGCTACCATATATAGTTAGTAGTATAAGATACCATCATAGCAACCCATTCCATTTTTATACGTTATACGACCGTCAAATTTGACGGTAGTATTATGGTATGGCGTTGGCCGTCTGTCCGTCCGTCCGGTGTAAACTTTTGTTTGTCCTGCAATCTCCTCCTACATTTTTTGACCGATCTCTTTGAAACTTGGTATACATTATAATCATGATATGAAGATGTGTCTCCCGTAAAAGAATTTTGATTCGACGATTTTTTCAAAAGTTATTGCCCTTTGTTCATTTCAGTATTTTATTTTTTGTCCGAAGATTTTCTCTTACATTTTCTATAGCATGTCAGCTAACCACTCTTAGAATGATGCAGATCTTATTTCAATGTAAGAAAGTATATAACACTATATGGCATTCGACGGGCGTATATTGTTCCGCCCCGCGGTACTCTTGTTACGTTTTTTTATTGGAATTTTCTGCGGTCAATTAAAGCGCTATTCAAAGAAAATTTCACTTACTGAAAGATACGTTTCTATATAATAAACTGACAACTTGTTCATGCAATCGATTTTACCAGCCACTTTGTGTTTTGTCGTACAAAAAATAATGGCACTGGATGTTTTTTTCCGTGAATAAGTCACCATATTTTGCTAACCATTCCAAGTGAAAATATGTGGCAGATTTCATTTAATTCTCTTTCGGGGTGTGCAGTGGCACAAAACTGGTTCCAGGAAATTGCAATGGAAGAAGATAGAGATGCATGAACTATAAAATAAAATCCTGGCGAATCGCGAATATTTTTGGCACGATGCTGTAAATTCAAATTGTTTTATTACTTCAGGCCTTACAGCCCATTAGTTCACATACATAATACAATTATTATCAACAACATGGCATATATAGGAGGGTGAGGTAGCTATACCTTTACAACATATATGAACAAATACATCTAAATAGTGGATATGTTATATTCCAGGCACAGACTTATACAATGAATATCTATTACATGAAAATACATAATAGACGCGGGTGGCTACCCAGGGATTCCAAGTGGTTGGGCCAATCCCTACCGACAAAGTTTTCTTGGTTATGTATATCACTCAAGTCAACATATTAAATGGATTGAATAAGGTAAATTCAAATGCATTTTTTTCTCAGATACATAACGACGTAAATGTCGTATATAATAATACATATATACATAAAAATAGAATATATTTAGTAACAATACAGTAACGACGTATATATATATGTAGTAATTATACAGTAACGACGTATATATATATGTAGTAATACAGTAACGACGTATATATATATGTAGTAATAATACAGTAACGACGTATATATATATGTAGTAATAATACAGTAACGACGTATATATATATGTAGTAATTATACAGTGACGATGAGAGTGGCTGTACCTGTCTTTGAATGTGCGGATACCATAAAAAGAACTAGTATATGCATACACTTTGTGGTAACGTCTACTGACATTCATTAAGCAATCGTTGCGAACCATTAACATTTACAAAAGTGGCAGCATACTTACCGGATAGTAGCTGTTTAGTGAATATGTGTGACAACTGTTACGATTCAGTATTGAACAAAATAATATATATGACCTGGTAATATGGTTCGTATTTCTAATAATGTGGTCATGGAACAGCAATTATTCTCTTTACAAGCTGTCCATGATCACATCTTGAAAACTGTTATGCAAAATCAAAGATGCATGTACTTGTATAGTAATGTTTACGTCTTAAGGGGCTCCATAAGGAGTGGCCATTGATTTGTTTTAATTAGAGCTACACGTCAGGTTACAAAATGAAACATTCTTTCCAAGTCTACTTTCACAATATGAAAGTTAATTAATGCAAATTCGATAAGCATGATAACATTTCATAATGGGTCACGTAATCTCTCTACCAGTACGTTTATATTAACGTTAAGGGTCACTGCATTAGTCAGAATCGCTACAATGAATTCCACTCAGAGATTTTTCGACATTCAGTTTTCTCCTTTTCTCTTTCCTACGAAAAAGTTTTTTTGTTGGCTTATAAAATATTTTCCTGTCCGGTCGTTCTTTGGCACTGCAGCGTATACTTTGTACAATCATTTTGATGTTTTGTATTAATAATTCCTGGTTGGCATCATCGGTAAAGTATAGGCTTTCGGTGTGAAGATGTTGACCCCCAGCTGCAGCTGTTCTGGGTTTTTTTAAATTCTATTTTCAAGCATTCAAATGTTCAACAGCTTTAATTCCGTTAACTGCATCGCAACGTGTGATGTTTTAACTGTCTTATACAACTCTGAGATGTGACCTATATTGATGTCCAGTTATTATATTGGCGATAGAAGACTCCGTATCTTATAAGAATTCTGAATTACCCCTTCGATCTCTCCTGTAGATCTGCAGGTTCGCCAAAGATATGCCTATCGTTTCATTTGACAGGGTTATTTATTCTGAGAGCTGCCATGTGTGTTGGGAAGGGTTTTCTTGTAATTCTTTTAAAATGTCGTTTTGCAAACGCGTTGGTAGTGCAGCAATTTTGGCTTGTTTTCACGCTCGAACGACTGACACAACACAAGAAGTAAATGCTAATTATTTCTAATCCCCAAAATTTGTCCGATGGCAGGCAGGAAGAGGACTGGTGTCTGATGCAGACGAAAGCATTTCGTCTCTAGAGAATATTACTGTTGAGAGTTGAGAACTCGGCAAATCCTCGTTCTGGTCTACACCACACACAACGATGATATATTATATTAGTCCCTCGTCGTATAGCCTGTAACGTTAATATTACATTATGCATATGACCTACACAAAGGTTGAGCAGGGTAAGAGAAATATAATCATTCACCCCTTGAAGGTGAGATGGGGGCATCTCAACCATCGAGGAAATATTCATAAGTTGCAAAGACTCGGCAAAGCATCGTGGTGGCAACTTAAGAATCTTCCCCCTCTGGTTGAGATTCCCCTATCTCACCCCCGAGGGGTGAGAGATTCTACTATTTTCTTACCCTGTTCACCCATTGTTCTACGTAATATCATATAATTATATTGGAAACTTTACTGAACAGCAACCAAAGTTAATTCACCAACTGGATTGATAGATTCTTATTACCACCTCCATCATTCTTTCTACTCTACTGCTATGTATATCTCCGATTGTTGTTAATTTCAAGTTTTCTTGACATTTGACAGAATAATCAAAAAGCTTTTCAAACAACTGTCGAATATGGAAACGATATTTATAATTGTTATACATGTATGGAAACATAACGTTACAGTAGATCTTCGTACATGCAATATAAAAATCAGAACACAGCAATACATCCGTAATCATTTAATTTATTTGAATCTGCTCTATTGACTCAAATAAGATCATGTTATGACGTAATAAGCTTAGGATAGCTTTTGCTTTTGATATTTAAGCCATCCGCTAGGTACAAGAATGGACGATCACTCTCTGCCGATGTTTCTTCATCCGAGGACAGAAAGTCATTCGGCGGTTGCCCTGGTACTCTCGGACTTCGCCCTCATGGTGTTTGACGGTTTGGCCCATTAGTTGTGGTAGAAGTTGTCTGTTGGAATAGAAAGTAAGTATTATATGCCTTACGACAAAACATGACATCACATTCCGCAGATTCTGGTCAAACCTGTGCTTTTCATGTCCCTGTCGTCGTGTATAATGAATAATCTGATACCTTTATGAATTAAGGACCTTATTGAAAGCATACAACAAATATTCATTATGTTGACAAAAGCATCCAATGTTTTTCTAAAATACCTAAGATATGATATACCGTTTTATTTTTTGGTTTTGGTTCATTTTGTTTAACGTCCTATTAATAGCTAAGGTTATTTAAGGACTTACCTCCATGTGTGTTTTGTATGCGTGTATGTGTGCCTGGGACAAGGTGTTTTATTCCTATCTTTGTGTGATTGATAAATTATTTATGTCATATATCGCTAGTAAGTACAAAATATACTAATCAATTATTTGAAGTTTTTGTCTTTTGGCAAAGTCTGATGACCCCTAGTAAAATGTCCTCAACTTCACAAGTAAAGTATATCATAAGCTCTATGAAGCTAGACTGCCACGGCATGAGATTAATAGAATCTCTCATCCCTTTGGAGATAAGATAGGGGAATCTCAACTCGAGGGTGGGGAGGGGGGCTCTTAAGTTGCCAAACACGAGGCTTTGCTCCAGATAGGATGAGAGATTCTATTAATTTCAGACCGGTAAAAGCGTGGATACACCTGTCCAGGATAAGAGCAAGTCATCGCATTGATTGAAATATCAATAATGTAATTTCCATGTAATTTAAACCTATAGTCTTAAACCCAAAGAGGACATTATTATGTGAATTAAACCAGTCTTTTATCCAAAGTGGATATTATTATGTAAATTAAACCTAGTCTTTATCCCAAAGTGGACATCATTATGTAATTTAAACCTAGTATTTATCCCAAAGAGGATATTATTATGTAAATTAAACCTAGTCTTTATCCCACAGTGGATATTATTATGTAAATTAAACCTAGTCTTTATCCCAAAGAGGATATTATTATGTAAAATAAACCTAGTCTTTAACCAAAAGTTGACATTATTATGCTATTTAAACCTAGTCTTTAACTCAGAGTGGATATTATTATGTAAATTAAAACCTAGTCTTCAACCCAAAGTGGCCATTATTATGTAAATAAACATAGTTTTTAACCCAAAGTGGATATTGTTATATAAATTAAAACTAGCCTTTAACCCATTACTATGTGCATGGAACCTGGATAAGAACCCAATGTATACATATTTCTGTTAGGTTTAATCCACAGAATCCATTTTTTAGAAATTAATTGTACTTTGACTAGATCCCACATTATATTATATATATAATTTAATTGCATCTTTTAGTAGGTCCCTGATATACATTGCTATGCATATATATAATCTGGAAACCTGTCTATTTTGAACAAGAATATTGTCCCGTGACGTTTGTGTTCGTTTAGACATTAGACAGGTATCGTTCTATTGGTCCCAGGGGTGTTTGATTTAGACAGGGTTTGCTGTAGTTTTGAAAAACAGTGTAGTTGAGACTTACAGTTCGCTTGGTGAAAATAAGCTCGAAATTTCCTCTTCAAACTCGTGCTTAGGCTCGACATTGGGTTTGTAACCTTCACCGTGCGGTGTAACCTCTGTAGCGCGTGGGGTGCACGCTTTTTCTTTGGCTTTGGAGTTACTGGTCACTGCAGATTTTGATATACCTGGCCTAGCGGTTGTAACGGTCACCTGTATACACAATGCATGGACAACTGACTGGCGATGCTGATGAGTGTTTCCCTTATATCTAATTGACAGTCAATCATGAGTAACAAGTTAATTATATATACTCAGTATTTGGTAGTTTTCACTTAAAATATTTTATTTCCTTATACAAATGAATTATCCATTTCTCATTATTTAAAGCGATTTGTTGACAGAAGTAATATTTCATATCACATATACATGTATGATGTTCATGGAAAATGGAAAAGAATGTATACATTTGATAAATGAGTATTCAAAAGTTTTCGTAACTTGGTGAACCCTCCTAATTTTTAATAAACATTTTTACTTACTACACATGGAATACAATGATTGCAGTAAAATAAAGCAGATTATGCTTACCCTTGTTCTACCAAGAATGCAGTTAGCAGATTTCGGTGTCATGTGCTTGGCTGATCCTTCCACTGGAAACTTGACCGTTCCGCTCCGTGTTTTGGCTGTTACGCCTTTTTTGGCATGTGACCTTTGGGGGAATCCACATCGTTTGATTTCGGTATTTTCCGACTTTGAACCCGTTGACCCGACACGCGCCTTTGGTTTGGTGATTTTCCCCGCGCTGCCCGAGCGTGATGGGCAGTTACTTTTGGATTTGCTGTCCGGTTTAGGTTTAACCTTACTGTCGACCTTGGCGGTTTCCCATGCTTTCACGGCAGAATTCGGTTTGCCACTCTTGGTACATTTTGAATCGCCACCAGAGGCGCTGTCAGATTTACATTGATCACGGAAGAGCTGTCAATATAGATGGAAACACAATCATACTAATAAACTACAAGAATATCAGCTACATGAAAGTTATAAGGAATAAAGTTCATATTACTGTTGCTTATTTAGATTATAGATTATTTTAAACAATGCAACAGGCCATCACACTGAATTCATAAATGTTGAGTGTATTAATGTATTTGTCCAGCAACTAATTAACTTACATCTCCATAACATAATGCCATTACAATATTTTTTTGATGTAGGTGTCAAAGTTGTCTCCGGAAAAACATACATTGGCTTTGCCGTCCCCATTGTTTACCAACTGGCTTTCCAAGGAAATGGAAGATACAACTCCTCTTTTTTAAAGATGATAGCACATTTTTAATAATTTAAAAACTTAGCATGCTTCTTCATTTTTTTTAACGCTTCCGTCCTTACGTAGGAGCATCAGAAACTATGCTTTGCCAGAACTCACCTTATTATACATAAACCATAGTGGCATTTGTTTGCAGACGCCTTCCTTGCCAGAACATGGTGTGGCAGCTGGGTCCAACTTATCCTTGTTCATCATTACTAGCTGTGCGATGTACCGGAAATTAGGTTTACGGGACGCTGCGCCTGCGCTACTGTCCCTCTGGTCCTTGGCCGTCTTTGGCCACGTGTTTGGCCTGAGGGGCACATTCGGACCTGCATCAACACAAAATGCATGTGGACGCTCATTCGTTTCAAGTTATATAATTCTAAGACAATTCCAACTGATTATTACGTACGGTGAGGATTGTATATCGAAGCACTGCATTGGTTTGACACACCGTGGTTTTAGACAGTATGGACATATCTTATTATGTGTACAGTGATGTAACACACTGAATGGACAGAACAATCCAGCTTTACGTAACTCTTTTCTTCCAGTCACTACACGACCAAAACGTCTGTGACGTCTCAATATCCTCCATACGTACATGCATTCTACCCGTTGCATGAATTACTGATGATGATCAGGAGTCACATGACGCTATCAGTTTACAGGTATGCTCACAAGTGCTATGATCACAAGTGCAGTGTCCATTTTCTTTAAGATCATTTCACTAAATCATCAAAGGAAAACAAAATACGGTAAAATATTCAACTGGAAATTACCTTAGCACGAAACGAAAGTGTATGCTATTCCCAAACTTACCCGGTCTAGGTGCTCTTCTACTTTTTAATGTAACAGTTTCCCCGGCCGCTTTGTTCAAGGTCACGGTCCGGGTTGACGGATTCGAGTGACCCTTGTTTGGTGACGCCTTAAAGCAGATCGGTCTGGATCGGCGTGGTGCGCTTGTCTGATCAACACGTAGATTGTCTATATCTGGGGTGACCTTCTCCTGGCATTTGTACGGGTTCTAGTACGAAGATAGGGAACAGATGACAAAACCATCTTTACAATAGACAGTGGAACGTAACACACACACAGGGGATTGTACCTTAAACATTTGGTAATAGATGCAGCAAGCCAAATTAAAGTCATCAAATCCACATCGTCGAAAAAGAGTGGCAGGTGCGCAAAAACCCTGAACTATAAAATGCCACAGACATATAGGTCTTTTCATACAGAAATATGAAGGAATTATCCTGTAACTCTGCGAAAAGCTTATTGCTTATGGTCAACATTGTTCCGGATTTAAACACCGTATTTAGTGTTCTAAATGATAGAGCACTGTCAATGAACGAACATCGCACATCATCCCCAAAACTTACGGTCCATTTAGGCTTGGTAACCTGGCGGGGTATCGGTTTATTTCCGGTCAACCACTTGTCATCTATGACTTCATCCAAAGGCGGTCTCACAGACGGATGGTACTGAAGTATCTTCCGTATAAGAACCATACAGTCTAAAAGACAAAACATGTCCGGTCCATTCATTAAACAACGTAAATAAGATACGATTTATAAAACCATTAAAGTCGCTTTCACATCAGTAATAGTAGAGGGGTATCTCCATACTCTTCATCGACAATTTGTAAACAAAGAAGAAAGGTAAGATATATCTGAATGTTCCCGTATCCTAGATCATAAAAATATATTTATGGTCAGAGGTATGCCTTCCAAAAACCAGATGCACAAAATTAATCATAGTTTAGGACAGCACTGCAGTCTACATGAACTTTACTTCTCTATTCGATTCAAATAAAAAAGACAGTGTACTCACATACCATAGTCGAGAAAAGACAGTAAAGATCGCTTATGCACTCACGAACAGACGAACTTTCGAAATTGAAGTTCAATCCAAGAAATACAGCACCGCTGAGAACTAGACTCACGGGACAAACTATCAGAATGGACAAACACATGTTGATTGAAATATTTCATGGGGTGATGAATTGAGTTGGTCTTGAAACAAATTCAACATGAACTGCTTCGCAGTCCATTGAATTTGTTTCAAGACAACATTCATCACCCAATGAAATCGACCAAAGCAAGATTTAATCCTTAATTAAACTCACCGAAAGAAACGCTCCGTTCGAACTTCAGCCTCTGCATCCTCATCTCTTCCTCCATCTCCATCAACTGGCTGTCATTGAATGGCAGACGACCGTTTACCATGGCGAACAAGATGATCCCACTGAAGCCGTAGTCAACAATATCAATACCATTGTAATTGCATAACATGAATGGCTGTTATCCAATTAATTTTGATATTTCTAATATGCAAATGATCACATTAATGGCAACGTCCAATTGCACAGTATCTTCGTTAGCCAATGGCAATGAATACATTAATGTCAACCGCTTTAGCGTTTATATATAACTATTTTAAAAATAATTTACTCTTCACACTTATTTGATTTCCCCACAAAATATATTTGACGATTCATTAAATTATTTATAGCCCTAACATTTCTACAGTGTAACTGAGCCCTGATGATTCTTCAAAGATGGTCAACGAGTCAAAATGATTCCAAAAGAATTCGTTTTATCCACATCGCATGTTACAAGTGTTACTCACAGACTCCATATGTCAGACCGGAAGCCATCATAAGGTTTCGCACGGATCACTTCCGGTGCAGTATATGCGTAAGAACCACATGAAGTCTTCAAATGGGTGTCAGTAGTTGCGACTTTACAGGAAAATCCAAAATCTAAAAAAAAATCGGCAATTTGAAGTTACGGTATAGTGCGATAACAGTTTGTTTATGTGCATTGTTAGTTGACAAAGGCAGGAAGTACTGCAAAATAACCTGTTCGTGTGTATCGTTTGAGAACATGGCAGCACATATTTCATCTTCGAAATCCAAAATTTCCGCTCTCGATTGAAACATTTTCTCTACAACCATAGATTGTATCATAACAAAATGCAGGCTCTAAATGTGCGACTTTGGGATAATATAAGTGGACTAGTTTGATTCTTTAATGCATTCAAAGAGAATCGCGCTGCAGCAAAACGGTCAAATTGGTCGTCTTTGAAGTCGATAGGCGTTCATCTGTTATCTCCAAAGGAAGGTTTCAGCTTGACGATTGGACATATTTTATGCATTGGAACCAATCAAATCAAATGTCGAGAGCGGCATTCTGGGAATTCCAAGATTCACATCTTGCTGAATAACGTGTGTATGTATTGTTCGTGAACAAAGCAGCACATCTTGTGGAATAAACTGTATGTGTGTATTGTTTGTGGACATAGCGTCACTTACATTTACCTTTACAGCAATATTGCAAAGGGACGTCTAACACCTTTAACTTGCAGGGTTATATGGGCGTCAGTGGAAAATACATGGTTAGTTATTTTTATATCGATTTTCATTGAAAATTTCATTCAATGCATTATGTTAATACAGCAAACATATTTGTCTTGAACATGTAGTTAAATTGTACTTACCAGTTAATTTGCAGTCCATATTCTCGTCCAGTAAAATGTTTTCACATTTCAAATCTCTGTAAAAGAAACGGTCGCATGTAATTAAAAGTAATGCAAAAGGTTTCGGTCAATGTAGGAATTCAGCAATACAAGTCAGGTATATAAACATATCGATACCTTTAAAAACCAACAGCTACATCATTTAAATAAGATTACTTCGTTCATTCAATTTTTTCATCTGTTAAGTGATTCCGGTTTTCAGATTACTATTTTAAAATGAATCGAACCGTAAAAAGGTAAATAGAATAGATGCATATTTTTATTATGCATTGTTTGTTTAACGATAAAGTAAATAACAAGCAGTGCTGGTGATATCTCCATACTTTTATAAGTAATGTTTTACTCGTTACTGGAAATAAATATCTGGAAATATTTTTTTCGTAATTAAAGCAACTAGCTTTAATAAATTATGTGCAAACACCGAACTACAGTGCATTTCATCATATAATTTAATCTTCGATGTGTATACGAACGGTGAACCAGCCCCATAGTAATTTGTGATGAGAAAGTTGTTTACCGTATTTCATGTGATGTTACCATTAGGAGGATACTTAAACAGCGCCCCTTATTACAACGATATTGGCATTATAATGATGTAATTAGCAGCTAGTAATTGATCTTTTTTTTATGTGATATACTTTGCCGTTGTACCTGTGAACTAAAAGATGTTTGTGGAGGTGCTGTACGGCGCTACAGATCTGCAAGAAGATTTTACGAGTGGTTTCTTCTGCTATTCCCTTCTGGTTCTCCCCGATGTGCTTGTTGATCAGGTCAAGAAGGTCTCCGTTAGAGCAGTACTCCATTACCATGTACACGTGGTGCTGGGAGGAGAACTGCTCGTACAATCGCACCTAGTGAAGTACAAAACCAAAACTAGTATCTTACGAGCCAACACAGCACCAGTCGTGTCGCTGACACGATACATTTGCTATCTCCCGTTTAGACCACAGGTACTAGCCTCGTCTGTCAATACACCTGTAATATAATATTATATGTGTATTGACAGACGAGGCTAGTACCTGTGTTTAGACTCTCTCCATGCTTAACAAAATTGTATGCAACTATGTAGCACTGCATCCAGAAAATCTTCTGTTCCTTGTCGACCCCAGCCCTCACCCAAGCCATTACAAACTCAATGTCTTCAAACACATCCAAATGTTCAGAGATTTCTATAAAAATCATTCTTTCCTAGAACTGTAATACAATTGGAACTTACTCCCCCAGTCTCTCGTTTCTGTTGACACTAGTACTGTTGATGCTTTAGATATGACGTCCCAATGTCATCTGCTGTCACAGCTCTAACTCCCCTTTTATATATATCTATATGATATATTGAAATCAATAGCGAAATGTGTGTTTTCTTTTTCAACTAACGCCTACTGCAAAAAAAAACAACCAAATTGATGTCACATTAATACCAAGAAGAAAAATCGTACCTTACACTAACACAGGATATAAAAAAGTGTATAACGACATCTCGCGATACACAAAGTACATGTATTACAAAAAGACATAATATATCCTCTGGCCCTGACACCAGACTTAGACATTTTGACATATATCTGTCAAAATGTCTAAGTCTGGTGTCAGGGTCAGAGGAAATTCCTGCTAAAAATATTACAATTAACTAGAGATATGTACAAAGTATTATATATATATATTGCTCTTGTGGTAGGGAAACACAATTCTTTGTTTCCCCGCGATTAATCATGTTTATTTCGGGCGAATTATTAGTAATTAACATTTGCTGATTTTTGCCATTTCGTTGTTTCGTTTTTTTTTCGCTCCGAAAAAGAGAACTAACAAACCTTCAATCTCGTTCTTTCCTTTTTTCTACCCCGAAAAGACGAAACAACGAGAATTTAAGTTTGTTCGTTCTCGTCTTTTCGAAATAACGAAATGGCACAAAGTTATTAAATGATATCAAAAAATTGACAGACTACTATCACAATCTCATTGCGTGCTACTACATGTACTTACGATGTTTGGATGGGACGGGATCTGAAGGTGGTTAGCCAGTTCGCGAGGCAGAAACTTCATCAGGAAGTCTTTCGGCACCTGTTTCTTGTCAATAATCTTTATCGCCACCTGAAGTTGGAGTTTTCAAATATGATAGGCACAATTATGTAACTATTTGGGGTAAAAATGTGTATGAATTACAAACTTCATAGAGTTAATTAGTGTTCGTAATGTCTAACAAAACCTTTCGAAGTATTACTATCTTGTTAGGAATTCTTAAAATACTTACGATCGGTACCATTTACTTAAAATAGATGCTGCAACTGTAAAGTAGCTGTCTAGTAATAAGTCTACGACGCATCATGGATCCAGTTGTATGGATATTAAAACAATGTGCTATTTATAGTAATTAAAACAACTATTAATAATAATATAATATTACTGGACGCCGGCAAAAGCCTATATATCCAGATCATATGTATGGTCAGCCTTTAGGCTGACGCCCCAACAGTGAATACGTTCATTATTGTCAAGTTCATGATTGTAAAAACATTCTGGTTGTCCCCAATGCTTATCTAGCCGGGCTTCAAACGTTTTTATTGTTCGTGATGTGATATAACGTGATTTGACAGGAAATTCCAATGGTTGACCAATCTTTCTTTAAAGGAATACTTTCTTAAGTTCAATTTAGAAATTCCTTTTCGAGTCCAAGACTATGACCTCTTGCTATTGTTGCGATATCAGTAATGATAACATCCTTCCCAGGTAATTAACGGAGCAGCCTTACCGACATACATGTAAACGGGAAGTGGATATTGGTAAAATAGTAACATTAAACAAATCATAGTAAAGATTAAAATCATCCTCTAGGCCTATCAGTTGAATAAAATAGTTACTTTTTCATAGAATATTGTTATGAAAAACATACGTACATATGTATTGTGTTGCATTACGGCGATGACTGTTATAAGTTGTAATACATTGTTTTTGTCCGATCCTTTTGAATCATTTGATCAATAAAGTATGTTTAAACTAAAAAGGTTAAAATGTTTTCTATAATAAAAGTAGCATACAAAGAGAAAAATAACAATAAATGATTTTAAAAATGTTGAAGTGTAAGGTACCACCATAAACAGCAATATCTTTAATAACTAGATACAAAGAGTTAAACATCTGCAAATTACCAGGAATGTTCCTTTTGTTACGATTTGGTGATATGATATCTTAATTAAAGACGTATATACATACTTCCATTTGGCCTGAATCGCCAGCAATGTCTGCCATGGTTTGGTTCCTGGCCAATTTACTTGGCATGATATCTGCTTTCTTGACCTTAGCGTATGCCCCTTCTCCCAGGATATCTGCGAGACGGTAACCATGGTTGATACAATCCGCGTTCACGAGGTCCGTAGTCCGGTCCGACTGGGACTGGGACTTGTGTTCAAAAATGGAGGCTGATTTTCCCGGCTTATCGCTCGATTCGACCATCCTCTTATAGTGGTTCAGGACAGACCTTTTATGCCTCTTCTCATCAAACCCTCTCATCGTGGTGTCCTTCATTCTTATAGTTTCCCCAATCTGAGTGGGAGGCACCCCATTACTGCATACACATCATTGCCATCTCAACGTGACGTCAAGATGTCTCATTGTTGATGACGTCACAGAGTCCAATTGTCTATTTATTGATGACGTCATAATTAATATAATGACTAATATAAACGTATTGAGGACTTGTTTTCTCGAAGTCCTCTCACACAGTCAAACAAGTAATGACGTGGCTATATAGGACTCGGAGTACATACAAAGCTGGTGTTCTGATAATGTTAGCTAACCTCTTGGAAATATTTTATATGTCGTAAATGAAAATATGTTGCTGGCCTTAATGTAAGTTTGGGCTGGTCAAAAAATGTTCATATTGTAGTCCACATAAACGAAAGTATAGGCTCCTAAATAACCCCATGTCATGTCATGTTCTTATCTGGTATTGTAAGCAATTTTTATTTTCTATTTACTTTGTTTGTACAAATACAAGGTCCTGATCCTTAGAGCTTATGTTCTTGTTCAACCGTTTTCGACACTAAATAAATATTCCTGTATCTTAATTGTATCTGTCCCATAAAGTAGTTCGATCATTGTCATTGGCGCAATTAGCAGATTGCGCATGTAATTAATTAAGCAAAGTATTTGCCTGTGTATATAATGATTTTGAAAATATATATATATACATTTTTGCATGCAGAGCCAAAGGAACATTTTTTTTTTTACATAGATAGACATCTATATTTATATCAATATAAAAAGACATACATTGTACCAAAGAGTCAACACATGCATATATCACGGAATCTAAGTCCGTGCATATATGCTGTATCTCCTATTCTCGGAATACAATTAAATATCTATGGAGATTGAAAAGAAAACCTCAATTCTTTGGTCCTAAAAAAGGATCCGTACCCAAGTCAAAACCTACTTAAACTATTTATTGTCAATGATAACTGCTTATACCAAATTCGACTGAGTTCCATAGCCAATTAATTAATCTCTGGTTATTTTATACGTATTTATCAATAAAACACAATCAGCTGTGGTTTTGTGAATGCACGTAATTTTACAGTGTCGCTAAAAATTGTTCGGTAATAGGAAAACGGAGTTATGTCCCTTTACAGGAATTTAGCACAAAAGAAAATGGCGTCCTCATCAAACATGATCGAAGATTGCGATTGACTTGTTTACATTATACATTGGTAAAAACCCATCTGTAGCTAGATAATGCTTTTAAAATTGTTGAGAAAGAAATGAATATGATGTCAAAGTCCGTATTAAATAGCATAAGCTGTAAGCACAGTCTTAAACCAGGTTCGGAATAGCAAGGAATTTGATGCGGATTGGGGGATCATGCATTACACATTTTGAAGTCACACAGATATCTGTCAATAGTGATATTCTTAACTAGACAGTTGCCTTGTCGTATAATCATGATTTACATGGAACCATTCAAATATAATTGATGGGATTCGATTCTAATTTAGTAAATTATAATATTATTTTGAGGGGGGGCTGTAAAAAAAAGCAGTTGTTTTGGCTACGTTCTCTCAATGCTATTAAACATTGCCACTCAAAGTGCATTGTATAGCATGTTCGTTGTCATATGCTTTAATGCTCAGCTTAAGTCTCGTGACATCGTAAAAATAAAAAATGCTTTCAAATTGTCGGCTCCCAAGGAATATTTCCCAAGTCATTATAATTACAGGTACACGTATATAGGGGTCTATGCACAGGGGCTTGTAACAAACATGTAGAAAAGAATATATATAGGGTAAGAACACACACAATGCTTTATATGTGTTCATATATATATTTGTTACAAACCCCTGTGGTCTATGGAGTTGACCATGCAGAGACATCAAAATCCAAGGGCGCGAGTCTGCCAACGTATTTATACATTCACAAATGTCTGAAAAGTGTCTTCCTAAGACTGTCATAATGAGCTAGCCTAAAAAGGAATTTCTCCATGTATTATCCAAAATTATTGCGCATATGTGTTGGTGCACTTGCAGGCTCTGAATTTTATGAGTTAAAAATTATTCAACAAAATATTAGATTCAGTATAATTTCCTCTATAAACACAAATTGATCCATGACTTTTTTATATTGATATTCATAATAAAAGAGTTTTCACATATTTTAGTGTGGAAATTTCCTAAAAAGTACATATGAATTCCACAATAAAGAGATGTCTTTGAGTGAATATCTGCTGGCTGGAGCAGACTTTGTATTTAGTAACCATGAACTATTGTGTAAATGATATGTGTGCTTCAAATCTTTGCAGAAACACTAATAAGAAACATTTAAAGTATTAGTTGTAAATTATTGTAGTAATGATATTGAGATACAATATACTGATACCTTGTCATCAATATTTCATTATGCATTATATAGCGTTTTATGTAGTAAATTTGGTGTATGTATGTGAAATGGTTCATCCGATACAATTTTCATTACAGATTGTAGTTACTGATCCTCAAGGCAGTGATGGGTGCTGAGGAGGACGCTGTTATCACAGTGAGGCTGGACCTCAAGAGCCGCTACTCTGCGATTATGGAAGAGACGCAGATGGACTCCAGTGAGCTGATGGAACACTTCTTCTCTCTATACAATAGGTATTAACCACAGGAAAAACACTCTTCAGTTTGAGTTAGAGTATTTATTGTGTTAGAGTTAGATACTAATTATTTGTAAATAAATCCTCTCTGTGTACATATAAATATATATATTTAATATTTATTTTATTTATTTTACAACAATTATGAAGCAAGTTATTTAAGCTTGAATTAATTACTCTTGTTGGCCTGGATGTTAACATGCTGGGGGTCTTATTGTGGGAGGAAACCCAGTACCCAGAGAAAACCCATGTTGTTTGGCTAGTGACTCCATGGTGTATCTTATCATGTCCGATCAGGGAATCAAATCCTAGCTGGCGGGTGCATTATCAACTGTGCAAACCTACCACCCTAAACGTATGAACATGCAGTGTGTAAAAGTTACTTACTAATGCAATCCCATGGACATTGTTGTCTATGCATATATATTTCAGATTGCATGGACCTGATAAAATGTTTGAATACCCCATATCTGTTTACAAAATTAAAACAAAATCTGATCAGGGGTGTACATCTACAATTCCATGTTTAGAGTAAAAAATTTTTTTTTTCACAGTAAAAGTAAAAAAATAATTTCTACCCCTGACAAAAAATACTAGCCGCAGTCATTAGACTGATTTTGTTGACTTTCAATTTACTAAGTCTCTTTCCATTCCCACACATAGTATTTTATGTCTTGAGAATATAGACTTGAGAATAAAGACTCTGGCTATCAGTCTTTCACGCTGTTTATGTAGCATTAAATATTTATATAAGCCCTGTGGTGGCATATATTTGGCTTCCACTCAAAAGGTTATTTTAAAGGATCCCACTGAACTGTGGTTCGTACATACAGTAGCCTCCCTTTAACTTTCAGTTGAATACAACCGTAGAACAGTTTGGCCAGGACACTTCCGTTTATCAGGTAGTTCAGTTTATTAGATTAGAGTGATAGTATAACAATCAGAAGTCCAGTGTTTGAACCGTAATCTAACCTGGCTGAATTTGTTTTCCATGCAGAACACTGTTGTTGATTTATATTTTATTTATTTCATTTTTATTTTTTCTCATAAAAGTCCTGCAAGGTATGGTTTTCATTTCGGAAATGATTTATCAAAGCTATAGTCATAGTGTCTAACCCTGGATTTCGGATATTTAGTTATGTATTTATGTTACCTGTGGTTGTTGTTAAATGTACTTATAATTATCTTTTATTGTTTATTTGGTTGTTGTCTATTGCAGCAATGTTGAAAAGGTTTGGACCGAGTCAGATGACAGTAAACAGGCAAAGCAACAGGGACTACATAAGGAAACAAAGTACTGGATGAGAAAGGTCTTGTCTCAGCCAGACCATGATAAACTCTTCCCCAAATCTCACGACCCAGACAATGGTGCTGACAATATTGATACCGAAACAGCAACCTCCAAAGAATGCGACGTTAGTGGCACCGAGGACAAATTGGGCCCCAGTGACAGGGATATTGAAACCATACCTGCGTTACAGGTTGGAAGAAAACGGAAATGTCCCAGAAAGATCATTTTGACTTTACCCGAACACATACTGTCCAAAGATATCTCAATTAATGTTTCAAATAGATTGGGTCAGACATCGAATAGTGCAAAAAGAACCTTTGAAAGTAAAACCAAAGCTGCAGATGTTTCCTCTTCCACTGTCTGTTCATCGACCGTCACATCAGAAACGGCAAAACCAACTGAGGAGGATGAGGAGCCAGTGATGCCTGAGGGATCACCGCTCACACCAAACATTAAAATAGAACCAGAGGGCAGTGGGGATGAAGCAGAGAATACTGATAGTGCTACTCCAGCCGCAAAGGAAAGTTCTCCAGAACTTGAAGGGGAGAAATCACAAGAAGGGCAAAACCAAATAGGTACATATGTATTAATATATTGATGGATGAAGACATCAATTAATATATGTATTATATATATCAAATATTTTATTATGAAGTGATAGGGAATACTCGGGGTTTGACACTAACACTAGTCCTCTAGTCCAAGAATAGTGGACTTCAGCATTGACTAGTAAATCTCCTAATGAAACTGGTCCTTTGGACAAGTTTGTAAAAAAAGTACTATATCACCATATCTATGTGGCAATAGCTTTACGATGTTCCCTTCGATCAGTCAATTACTTTTTATGTTTTGTGCTGAGATATTTCCTGAAGGAAGGAAATATCGTACAATTTACATTGACACGTACAGGACCAGTAAATTATTTTTTCAACTGGTCCTGTAGACTACTACACCATGCAAAAATAGTCGATGTCTCACACTAATAGTAATACCAGTTAAATGCATTCAGATATTTTGCAATTTTTGCTGGCCACATTGAATAACTGAGGTAATGATTTATTTAATGATGTCTGAATAATAGAATCTTCCCCTACCTTGAGGGTGTGACAGAGAAATCTCCAACCTGAGGGGTGATGTTTTTTGGTTGTCTAACCCGAGGCTGTGCCGAG
>JAUMHH010151228.1:8512-19337 GCA_032359455.1 Chlamys rubida | reverse complement strand
CAGCCTCCCAAAATACACACACATACACTACACGCATGCATCTTGCACACAGGAGAGGCCGTCCTTAAATGACCTTACCTGTTAATAGGACGTTAAACAAAATCAAACAAACAAACAGTCTTCTTCCAATCAGTCCCTGTCCGAGTTCACCGTTTCGTTTCGTTTCTGTCTGTTTCATTGTTAACGGTTAAATAAATTCCGATTCGTTCTAACCCAGCTTATTTTTGCTCCGTTATCATTCCGTTCAAGTTCAATCTCGTTTTTGGAATGAAATGCTTACTCTGAATATTTGATGAATTGAGAAAAAAAAGTTCTTTAAACATGTTTATTTGTGTTTCACACAAAGCAGTTGGCACATTCTAAAGTGTGTATTTATAGCTTTTATAATGCAGGAATCTCTGTGCTAAATTTAACATTTTTAGCACGTCCAAACGATTTCAGAGTTGACATTTTAACATCTTAATGTATTATCCCCAATCATTCCCTCGATATGCTGATTCCCCTATAGGTTTGTGTTTGGTGTTTCGTATTGCGTGATGGAAACAGACGACTAATAGAGGTTTTTTTTCTTTGTGTCCGCTGATAACGGGGCATTGAAGAGACCAATATTGATTTGCTGCCTCAATTTCAATCTCAATATTTTTTATATTGTCCTTACTCTTTTCCATTGCTATCCTGTCCGTCCCCGCGGGAAGTCGTCTGTCACATGTTGTCATATGACAATTATGAGTTGCAACAATGTTAAACCTGAAACCCCTCTAGTCGATGTGTTGACGCAAAGTGTACAACATTCAGTTAGGTCTGCTCAGTCTAATACCTTTTACACTAGATTTGACGCCAGTCGTAATACGGTGCATTATACGAATAAGCCACCTAATATGGCTTCAGTCTAAAAATGACCTGTCTAATTTGGCGCCAGTCTACGATTAGGCTGTCTCATTTGACGCCAATTTACGGATAACCTCCCGTAATATGACGACAGTCTAAAATTAACCTTTCAAATCTGACGCTAGCCTACGGGTAACCAGCTTAATCTGATGACAGTCTTTAAGTAAATCCAATAATCTGGTTTCGGTCTTCAGAGTTGCTATTCATATCTGACGCTAGTCTAAGGGTTTCATATCTACTCTGACGTCTGTCTAGTACATGTACCTACATGTACATGTACATATCTTGAGTAATTATATTCTTCTCTCAGTGTGACCTGTCTAATACGAGATATATTTCACTCTGCCGGCAATCTAAGAATTACTCATCTAATGTGAATCCAATCTAAAGGTAATCTAATTAAGATGACGTTAGTCTCACAGTAAACTGCATACTCGGTCTGACTTTGGTAAATGCTGCGCTTAAAATATGACGCTAGCCATACGGTAACCCGTCTAATATGACGTCGATGGAAGGGCAACTTCGGTGATCTAACATCAGTCGAGTTTTAGGGTGTTACAAATGTGCATATATGGCTTACCTCTATAATAACTGGCGATAGCCCCCAAAATAACGGGGTTTTTTTAATTTCTGACTTAGTCTAACAATAATCTACTTAACCTGGCGGCAGTCGAAAAGTGACCTTTCAAATCTGATGCCTCTCTCATTTTACTTGAATTACCTTGCTATCTGATATGTTGCTCGGTGACACTTCCATATCTAATCTGACTCAAGAGCATGAGTTCTACATGAATATCTAACGTGACGCTACAGTATGAGTAGCCTGCCAAAACCGACGCCAGTGTAAGGGTAGCCTGTCTAATCCAGCTATAATCAAAGAGTGACCTGTCTAATCTGACGCTTGTGTAAGAGTAGCCTTCTAATCTGACGCTCTGCTCAGTGAAGCCTTCCTTATCCACTCTAGTTTAAGGATTCACATGTATACTTCTCAAGATTGGCTAATACCAATATTTCTAATGTGGCGTTTTCCTCTTTGCGCACTTTGGAGTAACAGTTTTGATTAGTCAACATTCCAAGTGGTACCTTTCATGAGGACACCAAAGTTGCAAAGTTGACACTTTCCCATACCTAACTGCTACGCTGTAAAATCTGGTTACATGTAAATACAGTCAAGATATTATATTCTCTTCGTTCTTACCAAAGTCACTTATTTCAATTCTTCTCGGACTTAACTCTGATGTTATGTGCAAATATTTCCCAAAAATAAATGTTAACTGTAATTTCCAGTGTGCCTGTATTTGCATCAGTGCCGATGAATCAGGGCCATTATACAAAGCACTTGCGCAATACGTGCGGCTCCCTCCACCTCTGACCTTCACGGCCGATAAACACGCCCGTCTTTTTCATCACCGAACATAAAAGTGAATTCCGCGTGGTGTCCGTGTACATCGTTTGTGAGATGTACTAGGTGACGCCTGGTTCTAATTAACACAGGTTTTCTCTCATTGCACCATTAAATCCAATCCATTAGGTGTCATTGTCACGTTCTTCACTGGGCAAGAACGGGTTTCATGTCGTCAATTTGGAATTACAAATTGGTCCGTGGAATTTTATTGAACCGCCAAATTTGTCTATCGATCTCGGAAATATTTTTTACATTTTTTTCATGATCTCGATTTCTATCTGGATAAATGTCGCATGTGTTGTCAGTGTTCCCATTACACCCATTGCAGGCCCCATTGCATTACTTTAAAACAATGACATGAGCATTTTTGCAATTTAACTGACTTTTTTCTCTCCCACATGAAAATGTTATCTCTGACATGCATGCGTAATCAAAGTATGGCATGCTCTAACTCCTCAACTTAATTGATGAACGTCATAAAATCCCAAAGTCGTGCCAAAGGTACATATGTATCTAGAGACTCTGACTCCGAGTGTAGCCTATATGTACGACGACATACATAAATATCGTCCAAAAATAAAACAAAATCAAGTTGTATAACTCTAATTGAAAATAAAACCAATCACAGATATAAAACAATCAAATAGGCAAAATGGAAACGAGATATACATACTGTATCAATAGGTGAAACGGTATAATGGTCAAAGTTGTGGATAGTCTTCGTCTAGTCGATTTGATAATGGAGATGGTGAGATCGAGGACCAAATATGGCACGACGTTTTGTTTCAATTTTACATACTATTTTTAAAACGTATTGTATATACATGTTTATAAATCATATTTCCAAAGTGCAGGATTCTTTTTCATTTTCATATTCTGATAAGAACAATTGGAATACTTTGTAGGTACACTCATTTATCAACGAGAGAGTAAACACGTGATCATTGATGATCTAGTAAAAGCATTTCAGGATGTTAATGCAGTGTTTGGCCCTGACTATATCGATGTGTTGGCTGACTTTATTTCAATTTCAAGAGCAGCATACATGTATAAGAGCTATGCTATTAATGTGTTTGGAAAATGTCTCTTGTTGAAAATTGGTAATATATCAGGAAATTCTTTGTAAATACATAACGGTTTTTGCTAAGACACAACAATTTCTTAATGGAAAGTTCAAAAATAAGTTCCATTTGCTGTATACATTTGGACACGACTTATGACATTACGGAACAATGTTATTTTTTCATACAAGGATCGTCTTTGTTGAATGGCATCTGTAGCCTCATTGTACATGGCCATTGTTTACAAAAATGTTGTGTGTTTTCCCTCGTATACAGCTGTTGCTTGTAGTAATGTCACGTGCTGTCCCTTCACTACCGCTGAAAATACATGTACAAGGTACAAGTGCCAGTACCATGTTTCGTTGCTTCCGACAATTAATTATGTCGACTTAACGCTAGGCGTAAGTGAGAATGTTTGCCCAAATCGGGAAGGCAACGGGCTCTGTCCTCAGGCCATGACATACCAAAGTCCTTAAAATGTTACAGTTTCCCCCTGCTACAAACGTTCAGCATTTAGGATGATTTCTAGAACTGGTTAACTCGTTGTCAGTATTATGTGACATGATGGAATAACTTGTTGGGTGCATTCAGCATGGTATTTCAGCGAAGTTGCACTCTTTAGTCGGCATCCAATTCGCAAAAACGCATGGAGGCAAATACACCAACAAACTGCCTTAAGCACACATGCATGCATTGCATACATGGCGGCAAGTCATTAAATAACCTTGCCTGTTAATATTACGCTGATAAACTAAATCACCGTTTTGGTTTGTTACAGTTGTATGTGTCATTTTATCTTGCATAACTATTGTTTGTAACATTGTCACGTTGCATCCCCACGTGCATTAATGTGTCTTGTAGCAGCGTCATGTATCGGCCCTCTGTTTACGGATATTGTCTGTTAGACACATATCGGTTTTATAAACACTGTCAAACGATTTGTCAACACTTCACATACTGCTTCCTAAACGTTATGTAATATTTGACACGCCGTCATGCAAAACATCTTTACTTCGATCTTCAAAATCTGAGACCCTACCCCCTTGTTAGTCTGTGACATACCCTTATAACATCAAAACAATGTCTCCAGGGTCAAATTGTAAAATCATGCACGCTTTACAAAAGACAAAAAAAAATATCAAAATTAAACTCCAAAGTGATTATCTTGGAATAATCCATAAATTTATACAGAATTCATGAAATTGTTAACTTGTCGAAGCTAACTTAGTTCCAAATAGCCGAGCTTGGCTGTCTTTAGGGGTCTCTTAGAAAGTGCACTTCGGTTTGTTCTTGAGACGCAACAGCGACGGTTAGCTAATTACAGAGTATTGATGCCGTCAGCATCTCCATTTCAAACTCCCAAAGTTGTAATAAAGCAGTAATAATAACTCATAAATTTAAAAAAGGACAATTTCAGTTCAATTGTTTTGTGAGGATTGGGTGTCATAGTTACACGAACATTCGTCGAGTTTACGACCACAGATATGAGATGGCGTCAGATGGACTAGTAATATTTCACCTATTGAATACGGGCCACTTACTTTTTTAACCGAGAAGGAAGAAAACAGGGAAGGAGAATGACGGCACACAAACAACCGTTAGTATTAAATCTCAATATCTGTAGACACAACAGGTCCAACATAAATTCTGTTTTGATGGAGTTTCTTAGCCGATATTTTATTGAGGACAATACAATTGGGTTTTAGGTCGTGGTTCCCCTCTTATATTATGTGTTTGAGTGTTTCAGTGATGTACATGTCAACACAACGCTATAGTAGGATATATAAAATAGGTCAGAATAGTGATGAAGTAAATTGACATATGGATCGGAGGGCACGCTTGGAACCTCCTGATGAGTTGTAATCTCCTGGGTGTAATGTTGTTCCGAGCTGTGTACCCACATCACCAACGCAAAACCAGCGGTATACAGAAATCACTGGTTAGCCGAAAATCCATATCAAATGTTATCAACCTAAAATTAACTCTTATTGTGTCAAGGGCGAAACCAGAGTACCTGTCGTGCTTGGCAAGATAACACAGTCCTATAGAAAATCCGCGGTCCTTTACATTGCGTACAAGTTAACAAAACTCATTAGACGCAGATGCCACCAGGGAGACAGTATCTTGACCTTGATGATGTTCGCCGTCGGATGTGTCCTCGGTTCTGACACGTTGTACTTGTACTTGGTTATACGTACAAACATGAGCCGTGGTGGGGTCATACGCGGAGGAGGAGAGTCGCGTAAAGACGAAAAACTCTAGACGTAACAAGTAATATGTTATAACGTAGCATGGTTACATGAACATGTAAACTGGATAACAAAGCATTTATATGTTTTATATGTATTTTGTGCAACTACATGTAACTCAAACAATTTTTTTATCAAATCCCTAATTTCGGGCACTGCAAATAGACACACGCACTGGTATTAGCTAAAGATTTATATTGTTATTCAAATGAGTGTATCGCATGTTTTATGTATTTCGATAATGTATTTAAACCTATATTTTATATAGACTTTTACCCTTTGTATAAATATCTATACAAAATTAACAATCGCTAATATGCAGGTGATTCCTTTGAATTATCCAACAGACTTTCTTACAAAAATGACACAATAAAATCCTTTGTTGGGCACAGGACAACGGCAATTTTTCAGCTCATGTCCGATTCAAATTGACTGTTAGGAACCTTACCGAAGCCTGGTTTATGAACAAGAGATCCCAGAGGAATCTTGGCGCCCAACATTTTACCATCTTCATTAGTTCTTTGTCAGTTCGATCTTTCCTCTTCTTTTCTCTAATCTGTTTGATCGAGTCATGTTAACAGTAAATGCACCTTGAGGTAACTTTTGATCTAAACATAATACTGCTGTGTATAAAAGACAACCTTCAAAGTGAGTTTTGTCATTTCACATATTTACTTGTACAGTACTTAATGTGAAAGAAATATAATTGATCATTGCAATATGAGAAAGATCAGTTTAGTTCTTCCTTTAGCCATTTCGTTGTTATGATCAGTCTAAGAGAAATTCCTGAGAAATAGTACTAACAAACCTTCAATGTCAACAATTGAAGCCTGTCTGCCATTTTGTTTATCTGGTCAGTCTCAAAAGTAAATATGAACAACTAAGGACCAAGGTGAACCTACATATAAGATTCGAGATGGCTGCCTGTCGGCCATGTTGTTTATCCGATCGGTCTTTAAAGTTGCCCTGCACAACTAAGGACCAAGGGAAACCTACATATGAAATTTGGGAAAAGATCCCTCTCATACTTTCTGAGAAATAAACCTTCACTATCAAAATCCAAGATGGCTGCCTGTCGGCCATTTTGTTTATCTGATCAGTCTCAAAAGTTAACCTGCACTACGACAGACCAAGAAAAACCAGCATATCAAATTTGAGAAAGATCCCTCCAGTACTTCCTGAGAAATAGCGATAACAAACCTTCAATGTCAACATCCAAGATGGCTGCCTGTCGGCCATTTTGTTTATCTGTGATGATCAGTCTCAAAATTAAACATGCACAACTGCAGACCTAGGGAAGCCTACATAACATATTTGGGAAAGATCCCTCAAGTACTTTCTAAGAAATAGTGATAACAAAACTTTAATGTCACAATCCAAGGTTGTGGCCTATCGGCCATTTTCTATATCCGATCAGTCTGAAAATAAAACAGGCACAACTACAGACCAAGAGAAACCTACATATATAATTTAAGATGGATTTGTCCAGTACTTCCTAAGAAAAAGTTATTACAACCATTCACTATCAAAATCCAAGATGGTTGCCTGTCGGCCATGTTGTTTATCTTATCAGTCTCAAAAATTGCCCTGCACCACTAAGGACCAAGGGGAAAATAGATATAAAATTTGAGTAAGATCCCTTCCGTACTTCCTGAAAAATAGTGATAACAAACCTTCACTATCAAAATCCAAGACGGCTGCCTGTCGGCCATGTTAATTATCCGATCAGTCTCAAAAGTTGTCCTGCACAACAAGGGACCAAGGGAAACATACATATGAAATTTGAGAAAGATCCCTTTGATTCTTCTGGAGAAATAGCGATAACAAGAATTGTTTAAGGACGGACGACAGACGGCGGACGACGGACCAAGGGTGATTTAAATAGCCCACCATCAGATGATGGTGGACTAAAAATGGGAACGCCTTTGATACACCTAATGTGTTCGCTGCATTTGACGTCTTAGATAACAAAAATAGGTTGAGTTGAGGGATACATGAGGGATACATCTTCGGATGTGCATTCGCAGAATTGATCGTCCGCGGAATTATGAATATTGTCTCCGACGTCAGAAAACGACGTGTAGTAACATGGTACATTGTGTAGTATACCAATACAATATAATTTATTATCTTTGGTATGAATGTTACGAAAAAAATTGATGATCCAAGGTCAATGTCAATTTTCTCCCCGAAAGTTGTTCGAATCGAGCAACAATGTTGGACAAAACCACTTCGATGACTGTATATTCACGTCACAATGGCAACCGTGTAGATTCGGGGGGAAATAGGCGTGCGGTATACCACTGCATGATCGTAAAATGCGACTAATGTAAATAATCGGGGTTGGTTTCCTCATTGTTGTTAATTAAGGAGACATTGAAGAAACCAAATTTGATCCGTAGGCACCCGTCATCATACGACACTGGCTATTACAAGGACGTTCAATCCCAAACAAACAAACGTTACCATCACAAGAAATAGCACAGGAAGGTACCCCTGTTTCATTGTATCTATTTAATCCTTGGATAACCACAAATCATTTCCAGTCAAGATGGAATTGTATCGAGCTATACCTTTAATACATTCGGTAAATACATGTACATCCCCTAGGTTCTTCCTGATCACAAACATTGTTTTGGCTCATTGTCGTTAATTCTAGAACACATGAGGTAATCCCTAATTTCATATTTCTTTCTTAAATCAAATCTATCTCGTCTTCTTCTAAAACTGAAAATAAAATGTATGGCCGTTCTTTTTAAAAAAAAAAATTTTTTTACAGAAGTGAATTCTTCCACAAGCCCAATGTTGATGGCATTTCTTACACGTACAAAGAGAAAAAGTACACTGTATATGTTAATATACCATGCGTATAAACGATGTTTTAGAACTCTTATTATGCTCTCTTAGATTGAAAAGTCAAATACAACATTCAACATGTGTTTATTGACCCATTATCCTGTAGCAGTCTACCATTTAGGGGCACGAGCTCTCTTATTGAATATAAAGTTCGCAACTTTTTAGTTTTTTATTGAAAATATTAAATATAAGCATAGCTAAAATCAGATTATGTTGTCGCTTGACTTTTTGGTCTACAATAAACCGTCTAGCAACGCTGTTTTATGGAACATATTATACATAATGTATCTACGAGATTATTGGTGAAACACACTTGAGACCTACCGTCTGGTCAATGGTACAAATGCGTCGAGAAAAATTCTGAAATATGTCTTAGATTACCGCCAAGAATGACATATCTGACTACAACTTTACTGTATTTCATTGTGGAATTCTTGCATTAACATTTTTCAGTACTGAAGTGCAGCCATGGATAATAGGTATTGGTCATTATTCAGCTGATAGGCATTAAAAAGCGTTGATCACTCTACAACTAGAGGTACTCAGCACCATGCATAGTTCAGAAAGGAATTTCTCGCTGATCATGAAAATTTAACTTAAATATATAATTTTCTGTCTGAAACAGCAGGACCAGACAAAAGTTTTTGTCCACCTCAACAGAAGGTCCAAAATTAGTTTAGTGATATATTGTCATGTTTCCTGTTCCACTGTCCGGCGCGCCTAACCTGCTGGTTAGTGATGGTTGACGGTGGTCAGTGGACGGAACCGACCTCTCGCGACAAATCACGTCACTGAAATCCCTGAAAAGTGCAACCTCACGTGCCTGTGGTTTTGTGGCTAGCCTTCAGACATCCTTATTAATTGTACCACTCGCATTCTTACTACATTGTAGCAAGGAATATAAATATAACAATTAATAGATATATAATAAATGAAAAAATATAATATGTTCGTGCGGCCTGTTGTTCCACAGACAATATTTCGTTGAAGTTTTATCTGCATCGAAAGGGTCTTTCTCCGACAACTAATGAGTCAACTTGTTTAAACGTCCATTATCAAGTTCAAACTTAACCAATCTAATCTTTATATCAGTCCATCAACTGCTTAAAAATTGTATTGCAAACGCCACTTTCTCGCCATATTATTAAAAAAAACATGTTTACCATTTACATTTGTAGGATGAATTTGAAATCAACATTCATGTCTTTTCTAGCGACGATTCCATCCGTTAAGTAAAAAGGACGTAAGAAGTTAGTACATTTTGTTAACATTTGGAAAAAAAACAAGGAATCAAATTAACGATATAGCTGTATAACTGGACAAACCAGTCACATTAAAATACAGTGGATTCAGATTTTCCATGTCCATTTCATTTTTTTTGTTATGTTCCGATTCATATCATCTCTAGAGGTGTTGATTACCATCAAGAGGGTTTTCAAACGCACGTGCACATTAATGAATCGGGATGATTGCGTGATAATAAAGATGACGAAATATCCTTATCGAGTTCGAGGCACTCATCCCACAACACATCAAAATGTACACATGTCATTATCGCAATAATGAAGTCACTTCACCGGAAGTGATATGAACCATAAGTCAAGGTGGTTGCATGACCTTGGAGATTTATGAGAAGCGAACACGTTCTTTTTATTATGTTACATGTACCTTCACTTTGCAAGCATTGCTTTCAGCTAGATAACGTTGAGATATGTTCGCAGTATCGAAGTGTACTTTCAAACTACTTTCCGTTCCCATGTTTTGCAGAATGTTCAGAATTAGGCGAACTCGGGTCTTTGTATTGTTTTTTTGTTTTGTTTTGAGCTTTGTCATTTATGTCTTGACTTAAAACAAAGCATCATGATATTCGTAATAACAAGTCTCATGAGGAAATTCCCCACTATGGGAAAGCATTGCTGAAGTGATGGAAACAAAGTGTATACTAAGGATAAATGTCTTTACTTCTAATATACTGTTTATGCAAACACATACGATAGGAATCATTTGTGAGACTTGGGCATACACACGTGTACATTTTGTCGGTCTTGCGCAATGCCCAGAAATATTACATGATAAATGTAGACTATTGTATGGCATTGAAATCCGTCGGGAAATATAAGGAGAACATTATACTTTCAAAACTCACTATAATTTGAACATTAACCTTGAAGATGTCAACGGATAGTGTGTGGCATCGTAAATTAAAGCATTGTTATCGTCCTAGTTAGGAAAGTCGACCTTCACTTCCAAATTTTATTTCTGTGTTTGTGATATTGACCCTATAAAAACCTTAGCTATATCTGTATCAGTAGTAAATGTGACTCCCGTAAACTCTGCTGGGAATTTCTATTGAAACAAAACAACAT
>JAUMHH010151217.1:0-19347 GCA_032359455.1 Chlamys rubida | reverse complement strand
CTGTCCCACTGCACTGTGGTTTTTCCTATATACAGTAACCTCCCCTTAACTTCCATCCCTGTCCCACTGCACTGTGGGTTTCCCTATATACAGTAACCTCCCCTTAACTTCCGTTTGGATGTAATTTAAATGTAGCACAGTTGGGCCAGGACACTTCCGTTGACCAGGTAGCTCAACCGGTTAGAGAGATAGTATATA
Source organism: Chlamys rubida (assembly GCA_032359455.1). Lineage (NCBI taxonomy): Eukaryota > Metazoa > Mollusca > Bivalvia > Pectinida > Pectinidae > Chlamys > Chlamys rubida. Next base: position 19,149 of record JAUMHH010151217.1, on the reverse strand, counting down.
TCAATCTGACGTCCTGGGTTCGAATCCCAGTTTAGCCCCATTCAAATTTGTTTACACTCAAAACAGTACAGTTTTCGGCATTGGTACAGGGATCCTTAAACCCTCAGCAGTTTAACCTTTTCACCACTGTAGACAATAATAGACACATCCAGATCAATGCATAGTGGAGTCTACTAAAGTCACATAGGGATCGATGAAAGGGTTATAATGGGGGCATGCAGTCTTTTGATTTTTCACCTCAAATTAATAGTTTTGACACTTTTTAAATAATAACATAATTGCCTCTAAAATTGCAAAGTTAGAGCTTTGCATAGCAGTATCACAAGATGTAATCCTAAATATAGATTTTACAAAACTATTTGGTCAAGTATGATTTATATTGTAAGCACACCGGGCATTTTAAAAATTGTGCTACATAATATACCTTCCTCCTTATGAAATTCTTAGAATTGGATATAACTTATAAAATGTTTTGTTATAGTTCTCTTACAGAATCTTTTATAATTAAAAATCTATTGCAAAGAATTTGTTTTCCATAAAGAATTGAAAGGCCCATATCCAATTTAATGAATTAACCCTTTCGGTATATGTACATGAAATTCACATTTATCACAATCATGATGCTACTTTTAAAATATTTTCTGTTCCTGTCAAAACATTGTAACAAGACACAGGTCTATAATTTAAATTTCTATTACCTCAAAATAAAGTTCAACCTTGTTAACGACCTTTCGGTATGACCTTCATCATCACAATTATTGTGTTCCGACAACATGTCAAGATAAACATCGCTACGTAAGTAATTTCAGACATGTTTAATACAGTATAACATACCTGGTGTGATAATAAAAGTGTCTTGTTTTTTTTTCCTGCAAATTCTGACATTTTATATTTATTGTGAAAAATACCACACTATAGCATGTATGCACATACAAAGGATATAAGACTTGACTAAGACGACATCACACTGTTATTTACTTGATACAGACATATACAAACTGTAAACAGATTCTTCTGGATGTTTTTAATAGTTTACAGTTTCATGCAATGGAAACTGATTACGAATCTTTAAATGTGTGACTCTTCGGGGATTATGATATGGCAATTGCCTCAATCCCAACACATAAAGTCACTGTCATGTCTACGTTTTTCTTTTTATCATCAGAAAGTCTGTTTCATTTCAGTCTTGTTCGTTTCAGTTTGTATAGTTCTGGAGTCAGACTTTGTCCTCATTTGATACCAACATCATGGCAACCTGCACTGGTGTCATCATATTTCACTGTCAACATATGACCTTGAACTAGGTGTCATCAGAGTTCACTGTCAACATTTGACCTTGAACTTGTGTCATCAGAGTTTTCTGTCAACATATGACCTTGAACTGTTGTCATCAGAGTTCACTGTCAACATTTGACCTTGAACTTTTGTCACCAGAGTTTTCTGTCAACATTTGACCTTGAACTGGTGTCATCAGAGTTCAATTTCAATGTATGACCTTGAACTGACCACAAATAATTCTCAGAAATTTGGTTACCATGATATGAATTTTATAGCATTGTGCCATCATTGGTCAGTGTGATCATATGACCTTGACCTTGTGACATCCCTTGACAATGTCATCAACCTTGACCTTGAACTGTCATAATAATTCTCATAAGATTTTCGTAACTAGTAACCCATGTGTAATATATAAATCATATTAACTCATTCAACCTTGAAGACACATTTTAACTCTTCCAGTTCAAAGGTTGGAATAGTTCATTATGAAATTTCAGGGGTGAACGAGTTTAAGGACTTTCTTACCATACCAAACATGGTTTGATATCAGCTTTATATAATCAAGAGAGATTTTAAGTAAGATATGAAATCATCATCATGCAAGTGTGATAGTGAAAACAATTGTGTTACGCAAACAGTGAGGTTTTATTACAATTTGTTCCATGATGTGAAGCAATCCAAAAATAAACCTTCGACTGGAGATGATATAAACCAGTTTCTACTTGAGAGTGTGAAAATTCTGACTTCATATATTAATGGTTGCTTATCGTTATAAAGGAAATATTTGAACAAAAAATGCAAGAAGATGAATTTCAATTCACCAAAAAACCCTACCAAAATGAAGTTGTACAATAAAATGTCTAATGATACGTCTCAATTCTTCATCTCAAAATAATGCTCTTTAAACATTTTAGACAACAAAAATATCAATCCGCCAGCCTGGATACTCCAGCACGATTTAAACGTCTTCTTTACCAAGCTCGCTCGGCAAAACCCTGCAATAAGCTGGAGAAATATTGTACTGGCAATGTAGAATAAATCGGTTTGATATGAGAAGTATGTATTTTTGCGCACAACTGAAGTCTAGACCAGCTACCCTTTCCTATAGATTTAGCGGTTCTATCACTACTGTGTATATAACTCTCTATAAATGCTACAATTTTCTACAATTATGTTGCATTAAGCCTTCAGATTCGGCTGCAGGACGGCTCCAAACCATTTTCTTGAAGAATTATGGGTAAACTCTCCAACGATCGTTAAGGAACCGGCCCTCCTCTTTATCCCTATGATACATGTAGTTGTCAATCAGAGTTGATTTATGAGCATGGCTTCGACAGAAAATGGATGCTTTGGAAAATTTCTAGCCTATGATGTATTGGTTGGTGTGATCACCATGGACACTGCGAAGGCAAGGATAAATACAGACAAGCTGTTCTGTAGGATTTTGAAAAATGTTAATCACACTTTTCTGTATTACACGATATTATGGTTTTTCACTTGTTTTGAAAAAGACTGATGCTTTCTGTAGAAATGACAGTGTGGAAATGATACTGTTTTTTTACACAGCAATATACAAATGTATATGGAAATAAGCTATTGATTCCACTATTTCATAGATAATTATATTATATTATGACATTTGTAAGTTTTATTAAATGACAGGATCTGATAGTAATCACTGAAAGTGACACCAATTAACCTATGTAATCATTTTAAAATTTATTAATATTGAAGGAGATTTTACAATCTAGCGACATTCAATTGTCTGAAATCTTTTGATGGTATTTCCTTAGAAGAACCTTTTGACTCAGAATTTCAGAAAAAAAATCATTCTTTAGTTTTTACTATTTTTCTCTTTAAAGGTCCCTGTCCCACTGCACTGTAGTTTTTTGTGTACACAGTAACCTCCCCTTAACTTCCTTTTGGACATAACTGTAGCAGTAGTTTGGTCCAGACACTTCTGTTGACGAGGTAGCTCAGTTGGTAAGAGTCTGAAGTCCTTGGTTCGAATCCCGGTCTATTTAATTTTTCAGGACACTAGCTATTTATTATTATATTGTGTTTTAATATTTCATCCTCATTATTTTTTCATAAAAAGTCCCACAAGGTATGGCTTTCTTTTCAGGAATGATTTATCAAAGCTCATAGTCATGCCAGGAAAAACAATTTGCAATCCTTTGTTACACTTTTTGGCAGTGGTACAAGGATTCTTCAGCTACTAAGAGTTCTTATTTTAATATTTTTAATAAATTATCAGTAATTAAGATCAAATGACAAAAATTAATATTTCATTACAATACATATTGTTTATTACTTCACTGAAAATGTCAAAATATTTACATTTCTTAAGAATTTTTGTTTTCCATTTTCACGTTTTTTTGTGAAGTGTTTTGTTTTCTGCTGAGCTTGTGAAAACGACATGAATTTTGTTCTAGTCAATACTTACAGATTTTTCACACTGAAGATTTGAATAAATATTTCATTTTAATATTTGATCAGTGTGAAATACAATAAAATTGTTCGCTACAGCATTTCCCCATCCATATCACTTAGCACGGAATGATTTTGCTATAAATCCACCATACATCTCTTGTTATGCATCAATTTAGGTGTGCAAATGCTTGGCTTTCTCTAACAGAAATCAGCTGTGAATCTAAAACCAAAATTGTCTTGCCTCTATTGGTGGTAAATTCCAACCTCATCTGTCATGCCGATTCCTCAGCTATGTTCTTAACTGTAGATAAATCACCTAAAGAATGAGATAAATTACTGCAATCTAAAATCAACTCCTTCTTTGGATGAGAAATGATGACAAATCCCTTCGCCCACCGTCAACTTCATTTATCATATCGAAAATGAATAAATTTTAGGTGATATTTATTGTGTTCAAACGCCATTGTTCTCTCACTTGGTGATGAGACAGGGAGAGGTTGGCACTGATTAGCAGCGCCATCAAACACAACTCGACAAACAGGAAGTGGCTTCCGGTAGCTGAGCGTGTCGCACGTACCAGCCAATATCTAGGAGTGATATTCAATTACCTAATAAATTCATCAAAACTAAATATTGCCAATAATCTAAAAATTTCATTTCGTTACAAATGAATGCAATTATTTAAAACAATGCTTTGATACTAAACAATTTAAATTTATATTAAATTAGGCAAATGTTAAAACAATTTTTATTTTTTTTATTTTATGCATTTCATTCTCAAGTTTGTCTTTTTAAATTTTTAACTGATATCACTTATCATGTGACACATGAAAGTTAAGCATCTTGATATACTTCTACTTATTTTTACTTGATATAAACAAAACTTGGCTAATTTTAACCCCGTTTTTGCCCTAAAATTGCTGACGTTAGTCCTTTTCCAGCAATGTGTTAGTCCAAAAACTAAAACACATGCAGACTAACTCCCTCATCAGTTGACCAAGTCAATCTGAGAAGCAGGCAGAGCTCAGTACTCACTTGACATTCTCAATCCTACACCGACTGTTTTGGAATAGTCCATAATTTTTGGAACTTGTAGTTTGGAATATTACTTTTGTTTTATAAATATTTTTTGTTTTGTTTCAGTATAATAACACAGTTAAAGTTATGGATGTTGGAATAAAGCAAGTTTCTAGTTGCCCTCGAGACAAATTTCCCTGATCAGCTTCACCCCTGGAGTGAGACATTAGTCTCCGGGAAACAGAATCTTGCTATATCCCTCAAAACCATACTTAAACTGTATGCTTCAAATTCATAAATCACTAATTTTTGTGGGTTTTTTAATTTCATGGGTTATTAAATCTCCATCCGCGAATTTTTAGGTCCACAAAGTTTGACATAAAGCCATTCCCCATATGGGTTGGTACTCGTATTCCACGAATTTATGTACCCACGGAATTTGGGCCCCAGGAAAATATCCGATTTCACAGTATCAATATTTCACCTGCAAACACCATTTAAAAGATGAATTTCTTACAATAACATTGAGAGATATCATTAACACCAATTGCAATAACCTATCCTACATCTGTATGATACTCGGGTTTCAATTATATAAGGATATTTGTTCAATACCTCACTAAATATACTATTTACAAATCCAGGCGAATTTCTTACAATAACCTAAAAAGATTTTGTTAGATACACTGTTTTCAATTACATGAGGATATATAATCAATGCCTCACCTAAAAAAAAAAAATTACAAATCCAAATGAATTTATTACAATTACCTAGAAAGATTTCTATATATACCAATAACCCATCCCAACATACACTGCTTTTAATCCAATAAGGATATCTTATCAATATTTCACCCACAAATCGAGATCAGATGAATTTCTTACAATAACATGGAAAGATTTCCATATATATACCAATAACCCAACCTTAATGAGGCTATTTTCATTCCCAGAGACACTTCTAAGAATCCCTCACCCAGTTTGTGTTGGTATGACTTGACTTAATCTTCCATCATAGGGAGACATGGGTGCTTAATTCTAATTTGATGAAGCACCACATGACCTTGATTCCATGACGCTGATCGTGTGCGATGGCGTAGGAGAGTTGGATTTAAGGTATTGGCATTAGTCAATAGTTTTGTCTGCTGTTGTTTGGGTAAATTATACATACAAGATCATTAAGCGAGTAATACCCTGTATAAGTCTATATGCTGATGTCTTAAGCTTGTAATTATCTCATTCACGATCTACGTTCTCCAATATACAGCTTTAAAAGGTAAACGCTTCTCAAGGCCAAATCAAAGCTAATGTAAGTCACGACTCCCACCATTTCTTTCATAGAAGAATATAGTATACATTTATTGCCCTTACTGTAGGGAAACATGATTAATGGAGCAGGCACAAAGAATCATAATTCCTTACTGCAAGGGCAATACATGTTTTATTATGCAGAAAAAAATAAATCAACTAATCAAAACCAAAAACACAACAGTAGAGATGATCAGATTGACGCGCCATTGTTGTCGTCTGCTTTCGTTCTTCAGAACTAGGTTGTGGTGGCTCTGCAGATTTTTCTTGAGAGGCACCGAATAAGGGAAATATGATCGGATAAACTTGAGCGCTTGAGGGTGATATGATTTTTTATTTTCCTGTCATGTGACCAGTATCATCCAATCAGACATGCTGTTATATAGATGATCGAGGTATAATAATATTAATTTCTGCTTAATTATTCAGTCTTTTTTTCAGGAACATCGTGTTAGATTCGCTAACAAAAACGCTATCGACTCATTCACCTCTAGGCATGAAGACACATTTGAACTGTTCCAATTCAAAGGTTGGAATAGTACATGATGAAATTGCAGGGGTGAATGAGTTAATAGTGTTAAGGGTCTTCGTATCACTGCCAAAACTGTAAAAAAGTATTAGAAATTGGTCTTCCTGGCACAAATATAGCTTTTATAAATCATTTCTAAAGAGAAAACCATACCTTACAGGACTTTTTATGAAAAGATAATGAAGATGAAATAAACAAAAATGTACTGAAGGTGAAAATTTAGTGGGACTAGACCGGGATTCAATCTGATGACTAATTCAGACTGTTATACTACCGATCCAAATAACGGAGCTACTTGATGAGTTGATGGCAATATTACTCTCAAAGTGAGTTTGATTACCTTTCAGACTTTTAGTTTTATTTACAGTAATGGAGCTAAAACTGAAAAGTTTAACACTTTCACCCCTACGTAACTTTGGTAGACTCTACCGTGCATTGATCTGGATGAGACCCCTATGGTCTACCGTTGTGAAAGGGTTAAACAAGATGTTGTATGGACCAACACACAGAAAAGCCAAACACCCAATGCTTCCAAAAATAATTCTTGCTGGGGCATAAAAAATATAGAGTAAAAAAATGATAAAGAACTTTTCACTTTATTTGTGATCAATGATCAGTCAATCTGCAAAATCTAGATCTCTGGGGTGTATCTTTTTCAAAAGTTAAATGCGGTATATTTTTGTTTTGTACAGCTACAATAGCATTCATAACAGCTTTATTTTTGGAAAATTGTTTTTGCCAATTTTACATGAGCTGCGTTTCATTTATTAATTCACACCTAAACTACAGTGTAGCATTTCAGCTTTAAGTTTCTTTAATTTCACTAATGGTTATTTTCTAAAGTACAAAAAACTGAAGAGAATAAATTGAAGTAATGATGTTTTGATTGCATGACTGATGGTGATCCTCCATTCTGAAACAATCTAATAAGTTATTTCTGTCTACTGTGGCAAGAGATTAATACAAATCTTTGTTGGTAATGAAGGGAAGGTAGTTTCTAACCTTGTTGACTGCCTGGCTCTCAGTAATATAATAATTACAAAAAATTGTTTCTGGAAATCTTCAGGATTTCAATTTCTGTAAACATGCATTTTCAGAGAAACATTATCCAAATCTCAATTATATTTCGTACAAAAACATAGGACAGCTGGAAAATACTTAAGGTATCACATGCTTGAAAATATTTGAAATATTGAAAAAGAAGGCAAAAAGTTGCCAAAACAATTTAAATGTTTGCAAAGTATAATCTTGTTTGCATATTACATAAGTAATTTATCTTCATACTTAATACACATCTTTCTACAAAGAAATGTCTTTAAGAAATTTGATAGCCCTATAATGATAGGTAACAAACAGTTTATTTGAAACTCATAATCGAAAATTAATTCTTATTTAATCACAATCATGTAAACTGTACAAAAATATTAAGATTCCTAATGCAGTATACAGTCAAATTTGCTCAAGCGACCAACTGTATTAAATGACCATTTGCTTTTTGCGACAACTTTTCTCTCCTCCCAAACATATTTACTATGTAATTTAACTGTATTAAGCAACCAACTGTCTACCATGACCAGCGATCTGCCACTATTGACCCCAATTACTATGCTAAACGACCACATTTTACAAAATTAAGCGACCATTTAATTGGGTAGTTAAAATTACAAGTGTTCCTAAATACGATATTTGGTGTGTTTTTTTAGAGTAAGACAGGTTTCTCATCCTTTTAACAGCTTTAAAGACTTCATCTCTCTCTTTCTTCCTTTCAAATATCTCTTCCTTTATAATGTTTTTGTTTACCAGTGTTAACTTCATCTTTCAATACTAGAGGGTTTAAGAGATCTCACCCTCTGTTCATGTTGGGGTTTAAGAATTATCTCCCCTGGTTTGTTGTAAGGTTCAAGTATATTAGAGTTCCTTCCCCCTTTTTGCGGGTGAAAAAATATTCCCCAGCTGTACGGATAAGGATGAGTGTTTAATAATAGCCCCCCTTCCTGTGTTTAGATCGGGATCGTTTGGCTGAAATAGTTAAAATCATCCCCGTACCATTGCCAAAATCTGTAACTTAGTGTTGGAAACTGTTTTTTCTTGACTATACATTTGATCATTAAAATCATTGCTTAAAATAAACCATACCTTGCGGGACTTTTATGAGAAATACTTAAGATGACAACAGCGTTCTGAGTAGAAAACATTCAGTGGGGTTAGACTGGGATTGGAACCCTGAACCTCAGATTAATATTCTATCCATGGTGGAAATTTGGTTACCTCCCTTCAATATTTTATTCATTTGTGTGTTTCTTTAACATAAACGTGTTTGAAAATATACGACAGATTTCTTTAAGTGTATGTGAGGTCAAACTCCACAAAAGGAGAAACATTATGTTACATTAGTTTTAGTAGCATAGTCTTATGAACCATCCAAGGGAGACAATTCATTTTTATAATACAATTAATGAAGAAGATCCTGGGATGTTGTCATTTTTTTATTGAAACATATAATTATGATGATACATAATTACAATATATATGTAAAGATGAAAGATAATGGAAGAAGGTTTTTTTGAGAACCTATGTCTGTTTATTGTCTAAATGGCATATAAGTGCTCTAAAGCCATGGTTGCCGAGACAAGGGCTAGCCTATGCTGAGTCAGCGATCTTTAATATTCCATAATTACAGACACAAGATGATAAATTTTTTTTCTAATACTGAATACATTATGTCTGATAAGATCCCAATTTGAATGTCTAGACTGCAATTTGAAAAAAAGATGGATCAGATATTTGAAACTGAAGATATACAGCATAAATATCCCTACATTCATTTTGCCAATGCTAAAATTCTCACATGTTTGTTGAAGGTTAACAAGTTGAAGGCACACAAAGTACAACCTTTAAAGAGTTATCTTTCTGTGACATATGTACGAAAAAATGTAAAATATTTGCTACAAATGGTAATTCAGGCTCAACTAATTAAGTTGATAACACATTTGAAAGGTATTAATTAAAATACATGCATAGATTAAACAGCTCGCATTGTTCTGAATATATGAATAAGATAATTCAAATCTAAGTTGTAAAAGGAGATAGTTCAAAGCGTACTGAGTAAAAGCGTAATGACTACACTCGCCGGTAGTGTGAGAATAAACAGCACTATATATGTTGTAAGTTCATACACATTCATGCCAACTTTTTGAAATCTCCATGGGGGATCGAGATTACACGTGTGCTCAAAATTAAAACATACATAAAATGTATGTGTATACACTCTATGGGGGAAAAAAGGCATCTTTTGAGCTGTTCTTTCAGATGAAATCATCAGATCTTGGAAAATAGAAATAGTTAAGCAAATTCACTGGTTGAAAATGCTCTATTTTCAAGTCCAAAATCGGGAGTCTCCCTAAAAAATACAGAGAGTTGGCAAGTATGCATACAATGAAATATCGAACAACTTACTGAAATCCTTATATTAATTATTAATCACCCTTGTTGGCCTGGATGTTCGTGTCCATTGGGTGTTAATGTGGGAGGAATCCAAAGAACCAGGAGAAAAACCCATATGGTCGGGCAGGTGACCCCACACTTTCTCATGTCTGATCAGGGAATTGTACCCTGACTGACTTGGTGATTATAAGGCTAGTGTACTAGACGTCTAGTGCACCAACAAGCAACCACCTTATTTATATAAAAAAAATCATATTATTTTTCAAAATATCATTTTAATGAATATTCGCCATGACAATGACTCCCAAATTGTACAGAAAAGCACATCTAAAAAGTGTCAGTGTTTTTTGCCCATATGCTGTTGCTATATAGTACTCATCTATGAAAGAGTGTGCTAAACCTGAAATCAATATGCCCTTTAGTTATCCTGGACAAAAAAAAAGAACATATCGATATACCGCTCTTAGGCAAAAAGAAACTTGAGCAAAAATCTATTCTTTTTACAAATTAGTTAACACCAACATATGGATAACAGCAGATTGTAACATAGATCGGAGTTACCTCCCCTCATTGTCCCTCGGCATTGTCACATTTTGGGTAAACTGTCCTCATGGTGGTATAGACTTATACTGTATGCATACTTACATAATATATATGTATCTTGTGTGAAATTTACTGCATAAATTTGCACCAAACCCCCATTAACCTATATTGTCGGCTATATGGCTAAATAACACAGACAGCATGCTGACTGAGGCATGCATTCTTTCACACATGACTGACCATAACATTATTATCTACAACCCTAAGCTCCTCAATCCTGAATCATTTTTTTCATGGTTATTTAACAATATGCGATTTTGTTTGCGGTCGTTAATTTTTTGGCAGCCATTGTAATTATATCTTTATCAATGGGAAACTGAAGCATTTATGCAAGATCAGGGTTTCCAGTCTATAAAAAACTCACTGTGGCTCATTATGTTATAAATCTGCCATGATGAATGTGTACTTTTATTATTATCAACTTGCTATTTAAGAAAAACGATAGCATGTTATGTACATTCCCAGTAAAGTTGCACTAAAACTACCATGATAATTTACAAAACTAAGAACTCATTAAGAAAATATATATACAACGACACAGTTCCCTCATCAAAAACACCATAATAGGACATATATTATCCTTCAAAGAAATATGTTAATCAGTTATTGAGTTAACCTACTAGGATTACAAAATTCTACTTTATTCTAGTTCAAACACAAGTTTGAGTTAATGCTGTCTTACTGGTATACCTGTTCTCAAGGTCAAGTAAAAGATTGACCTACTAGTGCTTTATTCCAGGTCATGAAAAAGCTTGCTGCAGTAGATAAGCAATGATGTATAGGGTTCTGAGTAGAATTTGACAGATTAAACACTATTTAGAAAACTAACCCCGCCTCACGGCTCTAAACTATCTAATCATACCACTATTTAGGTGTAACACAATCCCCCTCCGAAACTCTGACTATATTAGGCAAAGATAGATATATATGTTACATTTTCCTCTACGCTCAATCTGTTTAGCTTCAGAAGCATTCTCTATTCTTACAGTGAACTACAGCTTCAAATGTAATTTCAGTGTCTACACAGGTATATTTTATGCAAATTAACACACAAAATATAGGTTTGCAGGGTTCTATTATAGTTCCCTGAAAATGGCACCCCAAGAAGCCCTAATGGTGGACAGAATTTAAACAAAAAATCAGGAATAAAACACTTTTGTCATTATTGGAATGCTCAAAATTGACGTTTAATTATTTTGTTGATGTATGTTGTACCAATTTTATTTCATCCCTTTACTAACATACAGTAAATATTTGTCTTCCAAGTTTTTTGGGGTTTTTTTTCAATTGCGTAAAAAGAAAATTTTGCTTTGTTTTGCACATTTTTTCTTCTAAAGTTTTAGTTTCTTTATTGTAACATTTTCAATAATTTGTTACATCTGACATGCACAAAATTTACAAGCCCGTGAACTATATAATTCATTTTTTGGCAAACATGTACTGCATTAATTGACTTAAGGCCTGTAAACAGACATGGACTAGAACGGCCCTGTACAATATATAGGCTAGTATTACATTAGTACTGTACTACATTTATTGATACATGCATGCGTCTGCAGGTTTCGGAGTAATCAGTAAGCCGCCAGACATGGGGAAGCAGCTCTACATGTGCCCTGATCGACCTAAAACATATAGCCACCTGCAGTATACACCGCCGCAGGCTGGACTGAAGGACATGGGAGAGTTTTTTAAAAAGTGAAATAAAAATCAATTTTAAAAATTGACAGTTACGTTACACCTACTCCTATACAAGAGATAACACAGAAAATCTATCAACAACGGCTGCTGGTTTACATGTGATTGCCTCCGTTAAGGATCCCTTCCCCACTGCACTGTGTAATTTTTCATATATACACAGTAACCTCCCCTTAACTTCATTTAGATGTAAGTATATTATAGTACATGGTTAAAGCCATGGTATACCAATCTGAAATCCAGGATTCGAATCCCGGTCTAGCCCCTTGATTTTGTTATACACTCAAAACACTGTTGTTTATTTATATTTTGTTTATTTTCATTTTCATTTTTTTTCTTATAAAAGTCACGCAAGGTATCAAATCTAAATTCATGCCGAAAAAAAGTGTTGAAAATGTGTCTATAAACACCAATAAATCAGTAGTCAATTTCATCTTTAGAAAACAATGTATCTAATTAATGGTTATTACATGAAAAAGTTTCGATTTAGGAATAATATTGTTCAATATAAAGCAAATTCATTATACTGATCGGGTAAAAATTCATGCTTGTGATGAAAATCTCCCTACTGAAAACTCCATCACTCTACCAGTGGAAGAGATATCACCAAACTAGGTATTTTTACGACATGTTTGAACTGGAAATTTACAGTCCCCTACACGTTTGGAATTCACAACATCTGTTTTTTAATGTGCATCTTTATGACAGTATAACACTAGCTTTTTGTTAAGTTGTGATAAGTTTCACTTGATGGCAGAAGAAATAAATTAACAAGTTAGAATGAGGAGGGTTTTTTTCCGTAAATCTTCATGTCGACATCCTAATTGTTCTCAAAGTAAAAGGTATACATGTCATATAGCTTTACGACCGGGAGAGACGAAAGGTAATTAGTTCATGTCGACTTTACAAGACCTTATCTTGCACTCCTGTCGGCGCTTTAATGGATATGCCTTGTCAGATATGGAGACTTGACCACAAGGAGTACTTTAGTATCTCGGGTTTAAATCTTAATTTCGTCATATTTCTACAATTTTCCGATCAGGTTTTGATGGATGGAGACGATACTGGGTGGGAAGTTCTAAAGCACCGGTAATAACTGGAGATTGACTCCGAAGTGAAGACTGTCAATTTATACATGTAAAAAGTATTCATATCAACGAAAGAAATTATAATTTTCTTTCTTTGATACCCGAGCTATATAAATCATATTTGAACAATAATTTTGACAGATGGATGTATACAACAACTAGAGTAGCTTTAAATTTGATTTATATCATTAGGGAAAGAAGATTATTTTTTTCTAAACATCCTAAAGATTGAAAATACAAAGATGGTCATCTGAAGACATATGAGTTCGTTTTTATCTCGCAGCAATTTACAATGACTTACTTTTCTTTGATCTCAGCCTTTATTTTACAATACTTAAGATAACAAGAACAGGTTAAAAAGTTCATCTTAATAAATGGTCATAACAGTACAATATAGACACACCTGTCATTTTGTCTGAAAAACCTTGCGTGAATAATCTGCTTCAGATGACAAACCTTCAACTCACTGTCACAATTGCAGGCCTCATTCCAAAAGAATTCCACATTTCTTTTATTTTGGAACTCTTTAGTCGCGGAGATGTACATCAAATTAAGGTGGCATATATACACCCGTAAGCTCAAATTTACATATTGTCAACTTTACTTTTGAGGTGTGTAAAATTTTAACGTCAACTGGACCTAGCTAAACATAGCATGCTTTGTGTAGATAACTTTGTAAATATACCTATGCAACGATGATATGCAAAATTAAGTTTGATGTTTTGAAATTATGAAAAAAGTGAGACTGATATAGGGAATTCCAACATTCTTTGTAAATGTATCATTTTCTGGACAAAATAAATCCAGTTTTGTAACTTAAATATTAACCTATATAGATACATACCTTAATATTGGCCCCACCCCCACTACCCCTTCTTTTTTCACGGGAGCTGAGCTGATTATAACTCATTTTGTCCCCTTCAGTTAAAATCACAATTAGGCGACGTAGAACAAAAACAATTTGTATCAACTTGAGGACACAATTCTTATCAGGTGGGAATCTTAACACTAATTAGCATGACACATTTATAAATTAATTCAGCATGATCGGTTCCGGTCATGTGTGGACGGTATATAAATCAAGGATAGATATCTCGAAGCCAGCTGTGGAAACATTTTTGGTCCCAAAGCACTCCACAACCTTTCAACATTGTACCCCGATTCCTCCAACCTAAAAGGCAGACATACACAGTGGAACATCATTACAATGGCTTCATGCAGACATCTAAAATATTTATCACAATATGACAGAACTCCATGACCTTCACATCATTTACTCCAAAATTCAGATCAGTGAAATTCAGTGGGGGCATCCAAGGATAGAAATTAACTCATTCACCCCTAAGACACATTTGGACTCCTCCAATTTTCAATACCACTAGTCCATTGGGATATATATAGTAGTTTCAAATTTTTACTAGTCCATGTGCAAATTATATAACCCAACATTATTCAACAAAATAAGCAATACCAAATTGTGATTGGTCAATCGGGCTAGCTGTGTTTACAACCACTAGTCCTGCTGGAAATTTCCCTAGTCTCTGACTATCGGGCTATAACCCGTATTATCTTAGCCTTAATTCAAGGCATCCTTATATATAGTGGCTTGAGATATCTTGTTATAATGCCTCAGCGCTAGTGTGTGTCATTCACCTGTATGAAAATATCAGGGTGGATTCTAAGTACACTCCAGGTAGACATTTTAGCAGAATTTTAAGTGGTTTCCATCAAGGGATTTCCACATTGGAATATAATGATGCCTAAGAGGGAATACACTTAGAAAAATGTTGGAAAAGGGCCTTAAATATGTAAGTGAGTTTAGCAGGAATCTTTATATGAACTAAAATCTACCTCCTAAAATCCACCTTAAAGTCTATCAAAATCCACCTAAACTGTAGTCAAATGAATTTTGAAAAAGCTGCATGTACATGTACCTTAATTCCATCTAACAAATCTACCTAAAATCTACCTAAAATCTGCCTGTTGTCCATCTAAAAATCCACCTTAATTTAGTCTAATATGTCTAGATCGACCACCACCCCTTCCCCCACCTGTACCCCACCCACCCTCTTTTAAAGTGTATGTTAGTAAGATATATCCATATCATGCCTATTGTTTTATTTCTTACCTCTCTGCCAACATATTGTATTTTCATTAACGATTCTTATATATGCCTCCCTCAATATATCACCTTTATAATGCCTACATATTACCGAACAAATGGTAGCAACTAAGTACAGGGTTTTAATTGCTTTAATTGAAATTTCAACCATTCGTACCAACAATACACAATACTTAACTGGTGCTAATGCATATGATACTCGTTTTAAACAGCATCATTATCAGTCCACCTCCTTGTTAAAAAAAAACATCATAAATTAGAAAAATTTCAGAAAAAACCTTTAGCTAGAGTACACATTTAAAGCCCAGTGCAAGTTTACCTGTAAGCCTGTTTTTAAGAGCTAAGTCCCCCTGGGTTGATTTTAGGTAAGGTACGGTACACTTGATATTTAAGTTATATGATCCGCTAAAACACACCTGATAAAATCACAGGAAAGGGTGGGAATCTTTAAGCGGATAGAATGGCGGCATACTTCTAAATGTTAAGTCTGAAGATCAGTAAAGTAAAATGTTTCTTTGCTAGAGACCTACCAAAACAAATGTGTGGTACGTATCATGTGACGCGGAAAATGGATCTGCTCCATACAAATCCGATATCGCATAATTTGTAATGTCATCAACCTCAGGTTTTTCCATATATTACGATCTGGTATTGAATGTATCCACGCGATTACAGGTAAAATAAACGACAATCACAGGAAATACATTATTTATCTCCCTTGTTTAAGCGAGGAGTAGAGACGACTTGGTTTAATTTGATACGTAGATGCTACTCAGACAACATCTCCATATATTTCTGATTTATAGTTAGGTGATCTTTACCAAGTTCTCTTCTTTCACCTTACAGAATGATAAAGTGAAAATATTGGTCATGTTTTAATTTAATCGGTCAGTGTAAATTGATCAAGTAATCTATATATAGATGAGGTTCTAAGTAATCGGTTAGCGTTACTACACCATTATACTTAAATAACAGTTTTGTAACATTGACGCTATGTGAGCGAGGTACATAATATATATAAGGCATGAGATTTTAATTTATGCCAGCTGTGTAACTGTTTGTGAAAACTTCGAAATAATTCAAGAATTCCAGTATCTTTTTACATGATATTGTTTTCATTTGATGAAATTTCGAGAATTTATGGATTTATTGATGTACTTGTAGATTTTTCTTCGTTTTTTGATGGTGGTGTAGTACGTCTCACTGATTTTTGAAGATGAATTTGAGGCCATTATGAGGCCCCTTACCTTGATTATTCTGCTGTATTTTCCAAAATTAATGTAGATATGACTTTTATCATAAAATGATGCTTTTGGTTTGTGATATTTTCCAGTCAAGTGCACACTCAGGTCCCGTGTAGAAAAGAGGCAAACAAAACCACTAGTATTTTAATAAGAGTTTATAAAATTTAAAGTTTCTCTTCATTTCCTTTAAAGTAAAAGAGTGTGTGACACACCAGATCACTTATTTTGTATTACAGAGCTTGACTACTCTCAAAAGACAGCAATATATATGATCGTAATAATGTCTCGAATATAATGTTCATCATTTTCCAAACGGAGTGGTTATATGGTCGAGATATTGGAAATCCAGCGCTCCTAAACGCACTCGGCCAATCCATCACAGGCCGAGGTTTTATGTGTATGATAAAGTATAACGGTTCGCCGTCTAGCTGAATATATTATGTAAATTCTTTAGCAGACACAGTCAAAAGACTTGGTCCTTCATCAAATTTATCATCTATCTTTTGCTTATTTAAAATGTTCCTCATACATTTAGTCTCCTATATACTTGTAGATGGTTTTTTCTGAGATTTACATGTCATTAACAAGATCATATCCTTCATTGTGATGCATCGGGTATCTTAAAACCACAATATAATAATCTTACAACAGGGAATATACATTCAACACTCTAACATGCAATGTATAGACAATAATCTTGTGTTCTTATTTCATTCAATTATAATGTTTTAAACAGTTCAAACCACTTTCATTTTATTCTATTTCACATACCATACAACACTGAATTTATACACAAAGACAATCAATACTTTCCCTTAGAGCTTCCCAGAAACAATATTATACAATTTTTGTGAGACCATGGTAAAAAGGTTTGATACAAGTTTAAGTCGCCCTCATTGCTGGAAGTCGAACCAATGCCCACCACAATACCATACTTATAAATAACATATTACAATGATATTGTATAAATATTACCGCATTTATCCTGCAATAAGCCCAGGGGGCCAACACATAAACTCTGTCGCAAAGTAAGGGGTGGGCTTATTGCAGGACAATCAAATAGCATTTCAACTTACAGTACATGGGTGGGCTTATTACCAAGCATGGGCTTATTACCAAGCATGGGCTTATTGCCGGATAAATATGGTATATAAAAGACGATAACCATCCTGCTGCATGAAATTAAGACAACAAAGCTCCTACCAAGCAATTTAAGCAGTGATGATCTTTTCATACGTATATTATTCAAGTATAAAAACATATTTTATAGAAACTGACTTAGTTTTTGCACACTCTTTCATGGCCATTTAGGCAGTTGGCATGGAGCCTGAAGTGAGATTTCATTATGGAAATCGAGATTCTTCTTTTCCCTCATAAATATGCCAGATAAATGTCACAGCAAAGTAAATTAATTACTGTTCAAAAAACTTGTATTGGCTCAAAAATCTCGTCCTTATTCTTCTTTATCTAAATTTCGTCTGTAGTAAGAGAAATTCTGGCTGGATAGGGGTATTGAATTCAAATTATTTTACACCATACAACGTTTTTTCACATCTGAACCAATTTCAAGTCACAAGGACATGGAGGAAATTAGACTATTTTATAAAATCATGCCCGCGGATATATCTATCACACAAGGGAAGACCCAATAGGACTGAAAGTAAATAAGATAAGGAAATTTACGATTCCTTCTTTCCCAAAAAAAAGAACACCTCCTTTCCCAAAAAACACTTCCTTTAAAAAATTTACCTCTTAACATATTGTAAAGAGATACTGTTTCACAGACGCAAACCTATCATGATTGTTTCAATCTAACCAAGTCATATGTTATCGCCTGCATTCCTTTTGACATTGATTTCAACCTCGATTCGACAAATTTCTGATTAAAATCCCAAGATTTTTGTTGGCAACACCTATAATGATTCCACTCTGTAAATTGGTAATGGACAACTTTAAATTTCTTATATTTCAAATTAAATGAAACATCCTCCTACCCATGCATACATTCCTATAATTGTTTTTTAAGCAAGAAAAGTGGGGGGAAAAATTGTAATTTTTTTGCGCAAACTTGAATCTTCTTAGCTGGTTTTACCTTCTTCAACTCTCATTAGATACCGCCAAATAACTCACAAATGAAAATTAATAATAATTTAAGGATCCCAGGTGTCCCACTGTACTGTGGTTTTTCCTATATACAGTAACCTCCCCTTAACTCCCTGTCCCACTGCACTGTGGTTTTCCCTATATATACAGTAACCTCTCCTTAACTTCCTTAAGTATCCCTGTCCCACTGCACTGTGGTTTTCCCTAAATACAGTAACCTCCCCTTAACTTCCATCCCTGTCCCACTGCACTGTGGTTTTCCCTATATACAGTAACCTCCCCTTA
>JAUMHH010151206.1:0-19349 GCA_032359455.1 Chlamys rubida | reverse complement strand
AATATAACCAAAAATGATGGCAATTTGTTGTATAAAATAAAGATATGTATTGTATCAGAATATTGAAAGAAAAAATGAAATGTGAAAAAAAAAAAACATTTTTAAGATGTTCTCCTTTGCAAGTTGATATGCAGTGGCGCAGAATCTAAATATTTGGAAATATTTTCACAAAGGCCCATATTTTACAACATGTAATAGTGTAAACTAAAATATCATGGTTTAAAAGTTACACATAAGGTATACTCATTGATCTGAAAAATTTGAGCTAAATAAGAGCATGATAATAGAAGCTTCTGCTTTTATCAAACATCAAGAATGAAGGTGAAAAACAAGAGTTTTGCTCTGGAAAAAGATTAGTTTTGGCAAGTACATGTATAGGGCTCTATGGATGTTTCTTGAAGTTCCTAAATAAAGATCTTGCCCTGGACTTGTACAAGTCTATAACTCCATTGAGGTATATCAGATATCACGGAGGGGACAGACTGAATAATGTTTTACTTTTTTTAATGGTCAATGGTAACTGTAGAAACGTCTCTGTTGTTTAGTTTGACAGCAATGTGAAAGAAGTTATAATCCTTCAGAAACAAAACCCTGCCCTCTCGGAAACAAAAGCTGACCTGCAGCAGAAAGGCCCGGGACCTTGGTTTACCCTGTAAACCCGTCCCTCTCCCTCACCCGTACCTGGTTCCATCTCAGTACACTGCCTGTATGATGTCAACTTTTCCTTTCTCTGCCTGTAATTTGAGTGTATTCACAGGTAACATATATCCAGCACAGGTGTTGTCCACAAATATCGTTTGGTAATGTTCCACGACATCATTGACACGCGAGAGGAGTTGGATGGTTGTAACCCCCCTGACAGGGAATTGTCCTTGTATTAACACTCCCTAGACTGTAAGGTACAGTCACCTACATAATGTCTACATCACCATTGTCTGTGTATAGTCTATATATACACACAATGGACTAGTGTCTCTACCCCTCCCTCCATTCTCTACTTTTGGTCAATTACTAATCTGCATCTATAAAGTTATCGTTTAAAAGAACAATCATTCAGGTTTATTTTGTGTTACACACTTTTCAAGAGAGTGAGCAATATACCACTGCCAAAAACTGTAATAAAGTATTGAAAACTGTTTTTTCTGACATTACTATAACTTTGATAAATCATTTCTGGAAAAAAATCATACCTTGCAGGACTTTTATGAGAAATATTAAAGATGAAATAAACAAAATATAATCAACACAACAGTGTTCTGAGTGAAAAAAATCAGTG
The DNA here is from genome assembly GCA_032359455.1 of Chlamys rubida. Taxonomy (NCBI): domain Eukaryota; kingdom Metazoa; phylum Mollusca; class Bivalvia; order Pectinida; family Pectinidae; genus Chlamys; species Chlamys rubida. Next base: position 18,073 of record JAUMHH010151206.1, on the reverse strand, counting down.
GGTCTATAAACTAGGATTAAAATCCTGGACTTCAGACTGTTATACTATCGCTCTAACCGATTGAGCTACCTGGTCAACAAAAGTGTCCGAGCCAAACTCTGCTACATTTATATTCCAGCAGAAGTTAAGGGGAGGTTAACATTACTGTATGAAGGAAAAACACAGAGTACATAAATTTTTCTCCAGAATTCAGAAATTGAATCATGCACGCAGTGTTCAACAATACAGAGAAAAGCTTCTTTTTCTTCGATACAAAGTTCATCATGGGATAAACTGGATATCTGAGTAATGTGTCGAATGATGAACGTTCATATCAAATTTCATTATAGATTTATTCTTAAGTGTTATCTACCTGCAAAACCTTGTCAAGTACTATATTCTCATTGGATATCCTCTAACTAATAGTCCTATGCCACCTGGTTAAACCTCCACGTGTGTGTACTGTGAGGTTATATAACTATTCAATTTCCTGTTTATTGTGGGATCATGCATTCATCCAGTGACATCATTTTACCTTCGAACCATGAATATCTCAATTGCGTTTAACAGCTAGCAGACACTGCAGCGCCCATCCCAGACCATTTTATTTTCTATTAGAGCCTTTGAACAAGGGAAACTTTTTCTCCAAAAATCCAGGCTATGGGCGACTCTGAAGTTTAACTAATACATTATACCACAAAGAGTGTAAATAGAATGTCTCCATGATTTTTGACCGCAGACTTTATTTGATTTGGCCCACAGTGGCTTAGTGAGTTGTTTTCAGTGGTTTTATTATAGAGTCGAGACACCGGTCATTTACACTCTTTGCTTGACAAAGGAAACAGATCTGTTTGAAAGCTCCCAAAATCAGTTTTCAGTTCCTGTTTGTGTTCAAAACAAACTTTCACATATATACTACTCTTTAATTTCTTTTGATATTTTCATATTTTATTGCAATATAACCAAATTTTGATATAATACTAACCCTTTCACCCCTAATGTAACTTTGGTAAACTCTTCCATGCATTGATTTGGATGAGTCCATTATGGTCTACAGTGGTGAAAGGGTTAAGTCATGTTTTTTTCTCTCTTAAAAACTCCTTTAACCTATACAGGGTATAATAAATCCAATCCCTGCAACACATATGAACTGCTGACACCAGCTTAATTACACTTCACAGCCATTTACCAGCAATAAAGACAGATATATATATATCTTTTTTACAAAACTGTCTGTACATTTTCATTCAGAAAATATGACGAAGTTCAGAAAGAGAAACTATAATAGGGATAGATTAAATTGTCATTAATGTCCCCAGTAAACACTTCAGAAATGGTTTATTTCTCTGACTGTGAAAAGAAAATACATTTATAGTCTCCTTTCTTCTTTACCTGTGCCTACCTACCTGTGTGGGCCAATTAGAGGTAAATCACCTTTAGTCCATATTGGGCTGCTTAATTTCACACATTATGGTAATTCAATCAATCCTTCAAATAAACCTTCACTATTCCGGGGTCAAAATCATTATAGATTTAGTGCAATATAATCTGTCATACTTTGGACAGTGAATGGAATTTATGGAGTGTTTTAAATTAAAATCTGAAAATCTGCTCTATAAAATGCACATTTAGAAATAATATTATTAACTTTGCCCAATTAAATATATTGATCCTCATAAAATTCTACAGATCTTAAAGACTTCAAAATCATTTTAAATTCTATACTTAAGTTATACCCCAAATAATAATACCTGAAATTATATCTTAACTCAATGTTAAAATATTACTGAGAATTAACGTACAGATCGACACTCATCGTCAACAGTCAAATAATAATATTAGCGGTCCTCGCAAAATTCTAAGGATCCTCATAACAATAGAAGTTATGCAACACTAGAATGAAGATTATAGCCTGGGATGACAATTTAAAGGTGAGTTAACACTTGATCCTGTATTAACCTACTCACCCCATAAGTCACATTTGAACTTTACCAAATCAAAGACTGGGCAAGTCCATTTCTAATATTTAGGGGTGAATGAGTTAAAAGATTGCAGTCTTTAATGTGATCACTTGGGATCGTGACAATTACAATAGATCAGAACTTACCTATTCACTGCTAAAAACCCAACCACTTTACAGCGACTTCAACATGTAACTTGTAAATATTAAAAAAATCTGCAAACATCTTGAATACACATTCAAATCAAGTTTAATCACTTCTCCTGTCCGTGCATAAACTTCTGTGGTTACATTTGTGACAGGAGATGTAGAGTTAAACAGTATTGGGACCAGACAAGGTTTCAAACCTGAATCCTCTAAACTCAAGACTGCATGATGCTGTAAACGAATACCTAATTAAGCTATATATACCTGATAAATGCTAAGTTGTTTTGAACACAAACAGGAACTGAAAACATATTTTGCAAGCTTTTGAAAACTCCTGTTTCCTTTGTCAAGCAAAGAGTGCAAATGACAAATGTCTCAACCCTAAACTGTTGAAAACAACTCGCTATGCCAGCCAGTGTGCCGAGACAATGAATTCAGCTGCCCGAGGGACAGGTAAATATATTTACCCATATTCCACCAAATCAATTCTTTTCCGACCACAGTTGAAACTGATGAAAAATGAAAAATTCCGAAAAATGAGTTCCCTGGTTGCTGGCAATTAATAAGTAACCCAGTCCAGTTTAGTAACACAACCAATTGCGCCATACACTGTATTTCAAGTGCCTCTTTGACCTTTTTCCTATATAATACCGGTAACAGATTTACATATATCCTTTGAATGCCAAAGTTTCGTGGGACAAATATGGTGGCAGTATAACAAGGTTTTGCGGTGTAAAGATCGTGTACAGGTGTTCAATAATGGGATTTGGCACAGTATGAAAACTGTACTGATCAGAGCTGCTACGCAGGTGTGCTACACAGGTGCGACAATGATGCTTGATGTATAGATTAAAAGATATATATGTGTACTAGGGTACAACATGTAATCAGTAAAATGTCTGTGTATTGGCATCGTAATGTACAGTGTATATACATAAAATATATATAATTCTCAATTTACATAAACCAAAGTCATTTCCGGAAGAAATATTTTTGAACCTTTCTGGTTGATAGAGTATTTGTACCCATTTGACCTCGACACTTATATACATTACACCTGTACAAATGACTGTATGTATACCACCTCTACACCTGAGAACGCCACCACGGTATTTATCGTTATCTGTTTGTCGTAGCATTTACCTCGAAGAAACATAAATGTGACAAAACCCCAAGCCTCAATTTCAATTTGCACCGAAACGCTAGACAATCATCGTTTTGACACTTGAATAGAAAATTGTTTTCTCCTGACTAGATCATTACTTTAATATATCGGGTGGAGCCTACCCGACAAACAATTCTACGTTCACCGGAACATGACAGCTACAGGACGTCCTGACACAGGCAAAGATACGACTTATTAAAGTAAGAAGTACAGATTAGATTGCACATGACGCTATTACACTAAATGTGGACAGGTACGTGGTATTTATCTCGTAATGTAGACACATTCATTGTATTTATCCAGTCATGTGAAGTTTTTGGATAATAATTATAATAATCTACAACATTAATATAGCGCCAGCTTACATATAAATTACGAAATAACATTAAGGCTATATACAGTCTACCTCATGTTTAACAACGGTTCTTGAGTTACACAAGAATATATGAATGCCTTACTGTTAGACATACAAATTTACACTATAGAATTGGCAATTGCACATCATTCTTCATATTATCAGGAGAAAGGCTTTAAAATGATCAATCGGTACATCATTGATGAGTATAGATAACACCATAACATGTATATGAGAATTAAGACATTACAAAAAATATTGTAGACATCAGTATATCAATTATAATAAATGTCAGTCATGGGACCATGCAGCAAAGGACCCCCTGTGCAGATATACCTGCATACAGTGTAAATAAATGGGAGTAAGAACTTTAAACCCTGTCGATATTTTAATTTAAGGATCCTCGTACCACTGTCAGAAACTGTAATTAAGTATTGGGAACTGTTCCTGGCATGACTATTAACCCAATGGTAAATCATTTCTGTAAAGAAAGCCATACCTTGCAGGACTTTTATGAAGAATAATGAAGATGGACAAACAAATTATAATCTACAACAGTGTTCAGAGTGTAAAAAATCAGAATGGCTAGACCGGGATTCGAACCCTGAACTTCAGATTGTTATACCATCGCGATCGCTCTAACTGATTGAGCTACCTGGTCAACAGTAGTGTCCTGGCCCAACTGTAATAATTGTACTGATACATCCAAAAGGAAGTTGAAGGGAGGTAAATATCTTAGATTGATCATAATCATAATCATATAATTCTGTATTATCCATGGTGCTAGATTCAGCATATAGGAATCATATTTTAATTTATGTATGAAAAATAAAGAAAACTTCATGAAATTATTGTATTTATCCTGCAATACAGGAAACAACACATAATCTCGGACTCAAAGTAGATGGTGGGCTTATTACCAGATAATTTAACCCATTCACCCCTAAAGTCACATTTGAACCTTACCAAATCAAAGACTGGGCAAATCCATTTTTAAATATGTAGGGGTGAATGAGTTGATAACATATTTGTTGACATTTTGACTAAATTGTAATAGATATGGGTCCAGGGCTAATATTACCAGACAAAGTGGGCTTATTGCTGAAGAAACAAAGTATATGAAATAAACTGTACTTTTTATGAAAGTCTATAAACCTTTCTATATTATGCTATAATTTCTATCGAGATTGACCGACTTTTTGTTATAATTCTGTCTAATTCATAACATTACCATATGAGTACTTGTTTTCCATATGGAATGCTTCCGTAATATTTTTAACAGATTGCAGTCGTGTTTCAGCTGCTGAGAGGTAGAGCCGGAAGCATGTGTGGATGGGAAACAGCTGATATACATACAATACAGATACAGGTAGTTTTCTGTGCAGACCAGGTGTTATATCTTACACCCATTTGTTCACGCCTGGTTAGCTTAACAACTTTTTACCATTAAATTTCTCATCACTATTACTGAAAATAATTTAAAAGTTTATAAACATTTTTTTTTTTTTTCAGATGATGATTTGTAATATCCTCATACATACAAGTTTTAGTGGTGAATTTGAATACATTTGTATAATTAAAAGCCCACTACAGGGATGTTTTTGTGTTAGCGAGTCATTAAGCTGACAACACTATCAACAAGTCGGCCCTGCATCCTTCCTCAAATTATCACAATTTGAATTAAATGATATAAAAATATGTTTATTTTTGGACCACTGGGTTACAGCTGTATAAAGCATAGTCAACTTTCAATAATTTATCATGAATTTGTTCGAGGTAATTTATTTCTAAATGCTTCGAAATTGCCAACTACATATAACAATCTTTGAAAAGTTTTAAAATGATCAACTAAGACAAGAAATAAATTTGTATGTTTCAAAGATATTCTTATGTTTTTATAAAAAAAATGCATATAATTATATATATGAAAGACACACTATATTGTTAAGCTTATTAAACAATATGAACAACAGCTAAGATTCTAGATGTGGGTGCTGTCTGTTTATATACACCTGTTCTAAGTAAGACTATACATCATTTGAAATGACACCTGATCTGTGCGAGTGTTTTATGTAAATTAAAACACCTGTGAAAAAAAGGAAGAAAAAACAGAAATGAAGATGTACAAGAATGCCGTAAGTTGTTTAATTATACATGTACATACTGTACATGTGGCTTTCACAGTAAGCCCTGGTGAGTATCTCATCAACTGGTGCTCTGTTACCTTTAAAAGCCATTAGTTAATAATATGCTGACTCTGCATTTATGTAAATGAATTCTGATTTGTCATTTAGTACACCTTGTCAATTACATGTACTCTTATCAGCCCCTAGCTCCATGTATTTTAGCACATTCTTTACCCTTCTTCTTCTAATTCATTCTTACCGGTAATCTATCCATTTATTGCCTCCCTCCCCCATTTTCTCACCCCAACCGATCATCGATCTCAGCAATATGGTCGATTATTATCATAAAATAAATCTTGAGAAACACTTAATTTAAATTTTGAATTATTTTTCTTATCAATTTTTTCCACAATTATAAACCATGCATGTGTGTCATTTAACTCATTCACCCTTGAAGACACATTTGAACTCTTCAAATGCAAAGGTTGGTATAGTTTATTATGAAATTCAGGGGTGAATGAGTTAAGGTATTTCTCGTGTATGACGTATGATTGCTACTCTAAGATATAATCTGTTTAATTTTTCATTAAATTTCAAAGTTTACAAATAAAATTCAAAATTAAAATGTCACCGTAACCCGGACCATCAATCAAAATAACTATGACTAAGTAGATTAAAGACGTGCCTTGCTGATCCTCAGGGCAGGGCCAGTAGCACCTGCTGTTATATACCTGGAATTATAGTGCATTAGTGTCCTTATAGTGACAGAAAGTAATTTCGAAAAAAAAATCATACTTGTGTACTATCCAACCAAATCAATTCATATGTCCAGCCCCTTTAAGCTTGAAAAAGAAGGTGTCTGCTTAATGGTTTGTTTTTTTTAATTTAAGGATCCCCGTACCAATGTTTTTTTCCGGAATAACAATAGCTTTAATAACTCATTTCTGAAAGGAAAACCTTACCTTGCAGGGCTTTCATGAAAAATTAAAAAAAAAAATGAAATAAACAAAATATAATCAACAACAGTGTTCTGAGTGAAGAAAAATATAGCAGGGCTACATGTAAACCGGGATTCAAACCCTGGTCCTCAGATTGATATACTACTCTTTCCAAATGAGCTACTTGGTCAACGAATTAGTGCGCTGGCCCATTACTGTGCTACAGTTTCATGTATCAGGTATATTCATGACGAAATTAAGGGGAGGATACCATGTTTACAGAAAAACAGTTTGGCGGTACAAGGATCCTTAATTTCCTATCGACACAATATTATCATTAAAGGCCATTACGCAGTAGAATGGTTATGCAGTTAAGGACTAAGGGAGGTACATGTAAGTTCTTAAAAGAAACCTTGAGTTTAGAAGAGAAAAAATGTAGATGAATAAAAAAATTAAGGGGCCTGAATTAGGCCACAAAATGGTTTTATTACATGTACGTCTGTCCCATGTACAGGCTCCAACATATTTAATATTCACAATCCACAATCATAAACTACAATTTTTTAAGAATCTCCTTACAGAAGAAATGTTTTGCATTATACCGGGGTATATACATAATCAAGAAAATCTTCTGCTTATATCTGATCGGGAGCAAATTTAAATTTGCTTTCATCATTTAGAACCATTTTTAAGGATAAAATCAAATTTTATAATTTTTTATAAAAATATTGCTTTTAATGTAGAATTAATTTTTCAGTAAAATATATATCCAGCCGAAGTCATTTAAATGTACTAAGAAAGACATTGAATATCTGCATCCCTCAGCTGGGTGCAATATGAACACCCTAAGTACCGTCACCTGTAAAAATTTGATACATACAAATTATATTTACCCCATATAATATGTACAAGTTGAAGATAAAAGATCCCAAGGTCCCTTATACCACCCATCAAAAATAGGCGTCCCTTACGCCACCCACGAAAAACTAACGATCTTCTTACGTGTATCTGTTTATCTTTAAGGAGTGTAGAAAGACATTATAAACCATATGTAATGAAATAAAAGATATTATACAATAAATCTTCAAAGAGCTGTAAAATTGCCATTATACCCATGTCGGCTCGGATCCTCTCACAAAAAGATCTATCTCCCCATCTTCACGACATGAAACTGCACTTATTTGCTATGCAGAATCCTGCTATCTCAAGTAAGATTATTCCGGTATATCTTACAACAAATGTCAATGTTGATATTTTCTTTCTCACAACCAAAAAGTTATCTTTCAGAAATTATAAAAAATCCTTATGACAATTTTATCATTTAGGGCTACATATTTAGTTACTCCTCTCCTAAATTTAAATATTTAATGACAGAAGCAAAACATGGAAATATCTCGTACAAGATAACGTTACATACGTTAATTATGCTGGACCTAATTAGTGGAGGCTTTTAAAAACGTAGTAAAAGTTGAAATCAACATTTTCCAATATGCAAAATGTTTGTCATGTAATTACTTTTATTTTCATTACATCTGTGCAGTGAAAGCTGACAAAGAATAAAAACGAAGGAAACAAACATTATGTACCCCTTCAGCGCTTAACACATTACACCCAAGACTCGACAAAATCACAATATCTTTTACTCAAATCAAAAGGAAAAGTGTATTTTATGCAGTCTTCAGGTTAATAAAATTGAAATATTCATAGATTTTATGACTGTCTTTTTTAAATCATAAATTTTCTCATTCAATAAATGTGACCCCCCCCCCCCCCGATCTATATTAGATAATCTTAACAGTTTCATACCTTTTTATTTTAAGAACTGAAAGCCCAAATAATTTCCACATTAATTTCAAAATTCTGAAAAATAATCAACTTCAAAAATCCGAAAAATAATCTAACCTTTTGTAACCTGAAAATGTTTGGGGGTTTTTTCTTCAAAATTGCATGTAACTTACAGCACTCAGAGGAAAATGTTAATTTCTACTGTCAAACCTGCTTGGGAAATCACCTCTATTAAGAGACCACCTGTATAAAGAGACATTGGAAAACTCCCAAATTTCTGCATTTTCATGCTTGTAACTGACCCTGTATTAAAATACCACCTGTAATAATGAAGTGATCACAGTAAACTTCCTTATCTCATTCACCCACACATTTTTAAAATGGATTTGCCCAGTGTTTGATTTGGTAAGGTTCAAATGTGACTTTAGGGGGTTGAATGGGTTAAGGGTCCCTGTCCCACTACACTGTGTTTTTCCTATATACATTTACCTCAGACCTTTGACTTCTGTTTGAATACACACAGTTGGGAAGGACAGTTCCATTGACCAGGTCACTAATTGGTTAGAGAGATGAAGTCCAGTGTTCGAATCTGAGAATTTTTTCTGCTCAGAACACTGTTGTTGATTATATTTCGTTTAAGTCCCGCAAGGTTTGGTTTCCTTTTCAGAAATGATTTTTCAAAAGCTTTTATAGTCATGCCGGAAAAAAAAGTGTTCAACACTTAGTTACAGTTCCTGGCAGTGGTATGGGGATCATTAAGATCATGGTCTCTGAATACAGGTAATTAACTCTGTATGTAGCCCCCAAAATGTCATCATAGGGTATGTAAAACTGATCAGAATCAGATATCTAGAACAGAGTCAAGTTTTACTCATTCACCCCTGAAATTTTATAATGAACTATTCCAACCTTTGAATTGGAGGAGTTCAAATGTGTCCCCAGGGGTGAATGTGTTAATAATACATGTACAATCTTATGGAATGTTGTGTCTGACTTTCAGAAATTAAAATTTAGAAGACAACAGGAAATGTATATAATACTTCTTAAAAAAATATCGTGAAAATTAAACAAAAACATTGGCGGACATTTAATGATTGATGATGTGGGGAAATATTTTAACCAACAAATTTGTTTTGATGAATGGCTCCCTCTCCTTAAAAAGACATACCCTTGTGTAACATCATAATGATTCTTAAACATCACAATCAAAGAAGTCACAAGGTTTTATTACTTTTGATAGAAGTGGTGACACCTGTATCAGATTGTGTCACTGTAGGTGTATCTCCGTGTCCAAACCTGTGACATTCACAGAAATCAACATATAAAGAATTGAGTAACTTAAACTTTCAATTATAAAGTTTCCATAGTATTTAGTTTAAGGTACAAAACAGTCCCTAAGAGTTAAATTAACTGATGTCATGCAAACTTTTGACACAGGGCCAAAACTCATTCACCTTTGTTGTATGTTTATCAAATAAGGTCAAGCAACTCTTTGTATATCAAATTGCCAATTTATGGTAGATGTTCTTAACTTTGCGGTCACCCTATTTTACTTTACACAGTTAATGTTTCAAGCAAAAAAGAATTTTTCAGACAAAATTGTTATAGTCATTACAGAAATTTATCAATTAATCTTTACTTCTCTGGACATGAACATATGTCTGCATAATTAAAATAAGCAAACAATTTTTGAGTAGAAGTCCTTAATTCAGCAATTTTTTTTTTTTTTTTTTTTTTTCCATTCTATTACGGTAACATCTATGGTCAAGACCTGCCAGGTTTTGGTGGTGGAGGAAAGCCCGAATTCCCAGCCATTTTTGTCCAAAGTTTCCAATGTTTTACTTTGACAAAATTGGTTTGCTACATATACCGATTTACATTTACACCCGAAATATACATAATTGTATGCCCCCCTTAATGTACCACATGACCGCCATATCATGGGAACTTTATTCTGGAAACTTTTATCTCGGAAACGACATATCGAGTGATTACTCCATGAAGGTAAGTTGCATGAGCGCTATGCTTGACTGTAAAGTGTACAGAGGTCTACATAAAGTTTACAGAGGTCTACATAAAGTTTACAGAGGTCTACATAAAGTTTACAGAGGTCGCATACGTCTACATAAAGTTTACAGAGGTCTACATAAAGTTTACAGAGGTCTACATAAAGTTTACAGAGGTCTACATAAAGTTCCATTAAAAATTGTCCTGCCTTAATTACTCATTGATTCTATATAAAGGAAAATCCAAAATAAAACTGCATGATGATCAAATCTTTAGGACATTTACTGTATACTGATCAGGTAGTTAGCTTCAAATACAGGTTACTATCCTAGGCTGTTGACCTGATCAAATTTCGGACAGAGGTCAAATTTATCACAAAAATCTGTATATTAAATAGGTATTGTGATATTTTTTTTATAAATATCTTATCGTTATTTTATACTCCAGTGAAAAATCTCTCAGTGAGATGGTTGATTTTTTTATGTGCTTTATTCCTGTCCATGTAAGTTTATATGTTATGATTTGCGATATATGAGAAGGAATGAGGTCAGCTTCACCTTATCCAGGTGTAATAGGTGAACTGGAAATAATTACCTGTAGCTTTAGTTTCTGGTGAAAACTAGGAGACAAGGTCCCTTATACCACCCACCAAAAATAGATGTCCCTTATGCCACCCACCAAAAATTAAAAATCTTCAGTGACAAAATGTCGCGGAAACAGTTTGTCAGTGAAAATGAAAGGATTTTGGAATTAAAGAGAATATTAATTAATGTAAAAGGCAGTTGCCACGATGCCATCATGAAAAGATTGCAAATTTAATTGTTAAAAATGCATGAATTAAGCCTATTGTCACCATAACAAGAGAACTTGCATGATTATCTTTTCTCATTTAAACACTCAGATTTCAGGATGTTTGGATAAAATTTAAAGTAGGACATCAACTAAGATATTTATTTTTGAATAACATTGACCTGCTGACCAGCGTATTGTGAAACCATTGCGATACAAAGTCCTGAGAGTTACAATGTTAACAGCACATAGGACACTCTCAACCCTTCAGACTTTATGTCACAGAGAAGCATCACAGTGATTTAAAATATGACCTCTTGCAGATTTTATTTGTACATAGGATTATGACTGCCTTCTAGCTTCGTGCTAGAGGGAATTTCCCTTTACATATAGCTCAGTGGTAGAGCGTCCCACTTGGAAGCTTAAGTCTTGGATCACAGGTTCGTTCCCTGATGGAAACACACTATTCTCTTGCTTGTTACAAATGGTGTCCATGGCCCTCCCTATGGTGAAAAACCTGCGATGTTGTGGTGTTCGAGGGCAAACACGTTTAAAAAAGGGGGGTGGGTAATGTTGCAGATTGTAATTGTACATAAGATTATGGTCGCCTTCTAGCTTCGTGCTAGTGGGGATTTGACATCTTACTAGGAAGTCTGGGATCGTGGGTTTGACCCCTAGTGAGAGCACACAACTCTCTTTATATATACACTATGAACACCCTCCTCCCAAAATGAGAGGGTACGACTTAGGTTCAAACAATACCCACAGGTACATCCAGATAGCACCCCAAATTAATATAAACGAGATATAACTTTATCTCAAAGAATATATCTGCAGGCATAAATTTCTTTATTTCCCCATTAATCTGAGTCACTGTTTTCATATGTCATTGTCATAATTTCAGAAAAGTATCCTAAGTTAGAGAGTATACCATGTGTCAACTATGATAACTCAGAGGAACAAATCCAGGTGTCATATTATTCATCAGTCAGCCTTTAAAGCTTGATTCTTAAAGAATGCCCAGAATGGGAGGATTAGCTAATTTTAACACGACTCTACAGAGAAAAAAAGGAGTGGTACATGCTTTTACATAAATGGAGAAGGGACGCTTTATATGGTAATTACAATAAACTTAATATATAAAATGTCTCCATGGATGAAGATTAGAGTTTCAAAGCTTGTCCCTGACCCTGAAGCCCGACTCCCTCACACCGAAAATTGATCAATAAATCTGATACAAGATGGGGAAATAAAAACCAGGGGGAGTCATATAACAGCAAATTTCATTCATGAATAAAAATAATTTCTACATAAGGCTTCCATTTATAGCTAAAGATGTAGGTACATTTTGGTAATTAGGTCACCGAAATAGGTTTATGTTCTGATACATCAAACTCAGCCAATGGAAATGGAGGTATTTACTATGACACACCGCAAACAATCAAAACTTTTGTTACAAATAAATCTTGGAATTATTATTCCAACAAGTAATAAGATCTTATAACACCGCGGGATTAGAAAAACATCTCAAGTATAAATATTTACTCCAGAAGTATATCTATCTTTTAAGGATTAAAATACATAAATTCTTTTAATATTTATGACAACATAACATAAGAACAAACACAACCTCAAAGATGGATGATATTAACTCCCTTGTCCCTACATATATAAACTGGACTTGCCCAGTCTTTCATTTGGTAAGGTTCAAATGTGACTTTAGGGGTAAATTGGTAAAGATATGACTTAATTACTGCAACGAATGATGCTGACATTTTGCATGAATACAATTTGTATATACATGTACATGTACTGCATTTGCAGTATGATTCCAGTATATGCTGCAGTTATGCTGCATGAAACCAAGTTTGGTATTCTTGCTGGATACATGCTGCCAGAAGCATTTATATTTTTTTAATAAATCTTGAAGTTGCATATTCACTCAGTTATTATTTTGGAGCATGCTGCTTTGCAGCGTCTTCAGCAAGCTTAAGGATGCAGCATGAACTCAGCATGACTACATACTGCTATCATGCTGGGATTCCTTGCTGCAATCATGCTGCATATTCAAAATTCACTGAACAAAGTCTGAACTACCATTCATACCTTGACAGTTTTAATGTCTTTAATGTTTTAATGTATGGAACTCTTTTGAGAAGAAGGTACAATTGTTACAGTAAGTAACATATATCCTTAATTAAAAAATAAGTTAATATATTCAGTCACTAGATCACTAATTCTTCACATATTTCAGTGTTATTTCAAAACGAGCATTAATCATGAATTCAAATATTTTTTAAAAACTTTGTTCAGACACATACAAATGTATTAAACTTTAGGCTCCTCAGTCTTTCACAAATTAAGATCCATCAAAAACACACCTGCAAAATTAAGACATCCCAAATTTGGATCTGATATCTTTGTCATTTAAATGGCCATTAAGAACTACAGGTAAACAGATTTCCGGTAATTAATTGCTACACTGGAATTTGAGTTTACCTGTACACTAATTAAACAACAGTACCTGTCACCTAGTTCTTAACTGACACTACAGGTATTTGTTATATCACCATGACTGGCAGAACAAGACATCTGATAAAAAATTCAATCTAAAAGTGCTGTTCTGTTAAATCTCACACAATGTAACACTGTTTACCAGAGATTCTTCATCTATTAAATCAAAGACATTTCTTGCATTCAGAGAAAAAAATTATCTTTCCAAAATCTAGGTTTTCAAGGACACACTATAAAGGTCGACCTGGACTCCCTCCACACCTTATTTGGACCAATCCAATCAATTATAAAGTCAAGTCCATGTTAAAAATTTAGGAAGGAAAAGGATACATTTAAAGAAACAATGGACTAGCTTGCTTTAAACTGTATAGTATTGAAGTAAAGCGAGTTGTGTTACTTTAGTGACATCTGTGATCTGTGTTCATGTAATACCTGGTCACACTAAAGGCGTAATCCGTCCCAAACAACATCAATGGACTCAATTCACTGGTTTACCTTTCACATTTTTCACAAACCCAGAGAAACTGAATAGCTAAAATCTTACACCAGGACTGTTAGCCGCAGACCAACTTTTACCTCTTGCTGCCATATGTACGAAAATCAGAAAAAAGGGACATAACAGAAAAATTCTTGAAACAAGAAATGTGTCTGTATTTATTAGACACAGATGGCCCGCTCCAACACTTAGGAACTAAAGTAATAGTAAGGTCACAGAGGTCAAGGTCAAATGTCAAGGTAAGAAAATGTCATACAACATACTGTACTTAATGAGAAGAATTAAGCATCTGAAGTTGTGTGATCTTTAAAGCTGCAGTACTGCATGGTAGCCTGTTACTAACCTAAATGCAAAACCAAGGTCACAGTAGTCAAGGTAACATGTTCTATTCATAAAGGTGCATATGCAGAAGCAGGTTCAGAGTTCAAACCTCGGCATGACCCTGTTGCATTTTCACTCTCAGAACAATGTTGTTGATAATATTTTGTCCGCAACTATGGGTTTCTTTTCAGAAATGAGTTATTAAGCTTATATTGTTAAGCAGGTTAGAAAAGAAATTTCTTATTCATATTTACAGCTTCTGGCAGTGGCTCAAGGATCCTTAGAATATTTTCCCAGCAGGCCAGTGTTAAGGGTGCTGCTACTGTAATCATTGTTTTAGTTTGGTTTGTTATCGTTTTACGTCCTATTTACAGCTATGGTCATTTAAGGACGTGCCATGTTTTGGTGGTGGAGGAAAACCAGAGTTCCTGGAGAAAAACCAACAGCCATGGCAGTACCTGCATGGCGACTGCCCCACGTAGGCCTCGAACCCGCGACCCAGTGGTGGAGGGCTATATAGTGATCATGCATTTGACGGTCAGACACCTTAACCACTCGGCCACTACAGCCCTTGTAGGTATTTGGCCATGAATATCATGTTGGTCTATACTGTGTATGTAAAGGCAAAATATTGTACCCAGGTCAGAGGGTAATACATATATACATGTACATGTAGGTTTAGTATATAAAAATCATCAATTGTAGGTTGGAGTAAGAAAATACCACTGCAAAATGACTCCGAATATGATGATGGAATACCAGAAGTATTTTTATTTCATTTCTTTATAATGACAAAAACCCCCACCTAGGTATATTACTTCAGATTGAGATAAGACATTTGATATGACCTTTGACCTTTAAGTCAGTTGAATTCAGTTGGTAATATGACATGGCCATTCAAAAAAATTCCTAACCTTACGAACCTTTCAGAAGCTAAAGTGTCAATCAATTTTCAAAAATGAAAGAAATTCCTCTAATTCTGAAAGGATGCATTCAGAAGTAAAAATTGTGATTCAGAATATATCATCATTGTTTTCATCTAGTGTATAAAGAAACAGTTTGTTTAATATTTAATTTCAACACAATGTCAAGATAACAATGTGTCTATAAGTATTAGTTCCTTCACCCCTGAAATTTGATGATGGACTATATTCAAACCTTTGAATTGGATGAGTTCAAATGTGTGTTCAGGGGTGAATGAGTTAGCTGCCTCGAGTTGATGGACGTTCAGAGTAGAATAGGATAGGTTAGGTCAGGCCCCCGATCTCCCACAGGATACTGTCAGAGGCGGACAGGATAGTGGGGAGTTACCCTGATCACGGAGGTGATATTGTCAGTACTGTCCCCGAGACTTGTGACACGTCTAAAGATAATTATCTCAGGAAATACAAATGACAAATTAGTACGTACTGTCTTTAACACAACATTAGTACGGGCCAAGATTTTAAAGACATACATTACGCAGGATTAGTACAAATAGTGACATATGTACATTTTTCGAATATCGTGAGGCTTATTTTTTGAAATTGTCCCAATCAGTATTAGTTCGCAGGTAGTAAACTTTACATAACATGGCTAGGTAAAACTATCGCGCTCACTTAGGGTACTTTTGTATTTAGGTGATGGAATTTATTTTACAACAGTTTTGTGAAAATCAAGTAAAATGCAATATTGAATTGTTGTTTTATCTTCATTGTTTGGCAGTAAAATGGTAAATATTTTTTTTTCTTTTGTGTTGGTAAACATATGATATTATATTATAATTCATGGTATTAAAATTCACGCAGTATTTTGTTTATTGCTATCTTTGATGACCGCAAATATAGCAAAATTAAATCCCCTGCGAATACTCTATACCAGGCAACTTTCGCCAAGTCAAATTTTCGCCCTTCAACAGTAAAATCAATTTTTGCCCAGTATTAAATTAATTAGCTCTTCACATTTAATGATAAATTTGCCCTCATTATACAATGTACAGGTTAATACAGATTCTAAAGCAAATGTAGATCAGAATTACAAAAAAAAAACAAGCCTTTTTATTAATAAAATACTCTAGTTTGACTAGATCAGAACCACAACAGTATAAAAGTACTATGTCACACAAAATTCAAAAGTAGGTGTTCGTCCATTTTGTTTATGTCTTACGCGGTTGTTGTCAGCTATTTCCAATTTTATAAATTATTAAACAAATCTGATATGCTAGCTACCTTGAATGATATCTAAGATGTAAATGAGTATTTATTTATTGTTACACCAAGCTACTTCCTCTGATCGTTTGCCAGTAATGAGGTTTGCTCCAGATTTACAGACCTCACCAGCACAAGCATCCACATTGTACTAGCTAGAGTACTGTAGAACTCTGCTCTCCCTATCTAACTGGGTAATATATTAGCTGACTAAGTGTTCAGCGGAGATACGGAAAGCCTGGCAATGAGATACATGCATAATGCACAGGAACTCTATGGAACTTCAGAAATTAAAAAAATTAAAAATGACAAATCATATAGATTAGACAGAGGCTGAAGTCCTCCCGCAGTACTTGGAGTGAAGAGGCGCGCATAACACTTTACAGAAATGTTCCGCGTCACACCCAGCAGTCATTTTAATGAAGCACCCTTTTTAATAGTACCAGTTCATTCTATCCTGTTCTTAATGGCATTTTTGTTTGTTTGTTTGTTGCTTTATGTGCTCGCAACAGCTAACGCTTCGGTCATACATATATAGTAAAACCTCTTTATACTGCCATTAGTGGTACAAGACATTTTGGCATTATAAAGGGGTCTTGTGATAAATTAAGGGAAACATATAAAGGAATTCTTAAAACAGAAAAAATTGAAATACTATGAAATCAGATATTGGGCCAAATTTGTGGTTTCCCGACAAAACATGGTACATGAATGTGTTGATTACGAGTACATGTACTCAAATAAAGTATTGCTTTATATCAAACCTGTAGGAAGCAGTAGAACACACAATTTTTCAGGGGAATGAATGTCTAGTAGGTGGGTTAAGTGACTTTTGACTTCAAGTCATGATGCAAACGTCCCCTTTGGCATGGAAGTACCTTAGGGCAATATAAACAAAATTATCCAAAGACACAAGCTGGATCTCGCTTTAAATTTGAAATATATGCACTTTTCAAAATGGCCGCCGAGAATACACGATATCTTCATATCTTTGCTTCTGTTAAAGCTATAGTGACAACTTTGGTGTCAAAATGTACATTTTTGGGGTCAAGGAATCCAATAAAATGACATTTAAGGCTTCCAAAACAATATTTTTCTCTTTACCATAACAATGTATGGTAAAATATACATTTTTAAAAATTTTGAGTTTCACCAGGTTGAAATTCCATACTCCTACCTTAAAAATACTTGTTTTGATTTTTCTACTTTTGTGAATGCTGGCTATCTATCTGATTTGACAGCCCTGTATGACAAGCGCATTGCTGGTCTTGGATTTCCAAACATTAAATGCAACACCACACGCCT
>JAUMHH010151195.1:0-19361 GCA_032359455.1 Chlamys rubida | reverse complement strand
GTCAAAACCTTCAAAGAACTCCTGAAAAACCAAAATATGATGATATTTGACCAGTAGCATGCTGAGATGAAGGGCTATCAAGTACCTTTAAATTTAGTCAACTTTTAAGGTCACAATTTTGAGATTAATACCAGATGAGCAATACAAATCCATTTCTATTTTAACCATGGTCTAGTAGTAGTAACAGGTCAATATTCATACTTGCTCACTTTTAAAGTAAAATGCTTGCATATAAGATATCTTATGATTAGATTTTTGTAGTCAGTATGTGAAAGTATTTGTTTGAAGGTCAAAGGTCATGGTATAGGACATTTGTTAAGTCAAAATTCAAGGTAATGAGAGGTTTGTCATAGGATCAAAGATCAGAATCAGGGGAGATAACCACTTCAGAAGCTGTTTAACTCATTCACCCCTACATATCTAAACTGGACTTGCCCAGTCTTTGATTTGGTAAGGTTCAAGTGTGACTTTAGGGGTGAATGGGTTAAGCAGATGACCTTTTAGCCATAATTAGATTGACAGTGTTGGTCATTACAGTGTTCACCAGGGACATGACCTTGTAATGCTTGGAGCACAAGGTCAACTTAAGTTTATGTATTATTCACCTTATTACCAAAGATTCAGCCTGTCCCCTGATAATAGTTCCTGCTCTCAACAGCTTTCTCAACTTAAACTCTAATCCACATTCTTTTTTCTTTCCACACTATATTCCCAACAGTCACCATTCATAAGCCTTTTTCTTGTCCCCATCCCGGTTTGCCCCTATCTTATCCCTTTAAGAACTACCTCCCTAGCTCTTAAGTTTGTCCCTTTCCATGTCCCATGAATTACCGAGTCTTAGCACCCTAAGGTACCATTCCCCTCCCTCAACCCTTGAGCCATCTTTAGCCTGACCCAGTCCCCTTCTGTCCTATAATTCTCCATATCACATACAATATATCCCGACATCAGCACGCAGAGTTGAGTCACGACAAAATCCCTACAACACGTTCGTTATTGTCACAACACTTTGCAGAATGAGATCTGAGAAAGTCAATAGAGTGATGTGCACTGCCTGTTTGTCACAGTGACATAGATGTGTGTGTAGTGGTACGGGTTTATCATTGGTTAATGGTACGGCGGTTTTACATCCACATTACTTTCTACTATATCGAGATGCAGTCGTTTCAGTTTTATTGTTAAAGTTTTCTAATGCATGGGAAGAGAGCCAGTACAACTTTATTGCACAAAGGCACAGCAGTGCTCTCTGAATCTTTCATACGCTGTGAGCTTATCAATGTAATTTCTCAATCCATACAGTTCCTAGAATAAATGTATTATCAATTTCTAATTCCAACATTATCAAGATTTTTCAAAAACTTTTTTGTTTAGTAGAGTGTTTGTCATTCTATCAAGATACCTTTAAAATTGATATCTATTATTTTCATGGAACAGAAACTGTTTTGGCGACATTGGCAGACTTTTCTCCAACACAGAACCAATGGTGTGAACAAATCCCTGTAGCCAATCATTTGATCTCATTCCTTGTGGAATGTTTCAGTGATTTTTTAAAAACCGTAGCACATTAATTACACAGTTGTAATAATAAATGGTCTACAGTTGGTCAATTAGACACGCTAACAGAATCAATTATAGACTTCATTTGTTTCAATAAAACATTCTCGGCTCTGCTCTGTCGATAAAACTTACATGACTGATGTAATCCTACGAGCCAAGTCTTTAATATCGTGTCCATTTCAAATTAATCCATCCTTTTAGTTTCGAAATTAGATCAATGATTTGTGTGGGATCGAATTAAATTCCAGTCCCATTTGTAACTGTTGGAATGTTCACTTAATCTATTTGTGATGGAGGGAGCCCTTTCATTGATTGACGTAAGAAACCAAGGCCCCCATTCCCCCTCCCCAAATGTTATCAATGCTTGAAAGAAAATCTCAGATGGATTGAAATGAACAAGACACTGTTGATCCAGTGTCTTTTCGCGAAGGGAATAGAGGGAAGTGTTGCTTTTGAATAATTCCCGGAAACATTTAAACCAAACGTTTTGGTGACTAAGATTTGTCTTGTCTGTCTGTTACAGAACGTACTACAAGACATGGAGACCAAGCGACCACAACTGGAGGACCTGCTCAATGCTGCAGAAAGTCTTCAGAAAAATGCCAGCGAGAGTGAGAGGAGAACCCTTAAAGAACGAGGTAGCCATTGCTGTAATCGATCAATTAGCGATTTAACGCATGATATTAATTATAAAAGTCATTTAATTCTAAATTATGCACTTGGTTTTGTTGAAGACAATGAACTATTACTAAAAAAAATCTAAATGAATACATTTATAAAAGAATAGGATTGACTAACACATTATTAGCTCATAAATTTGTATGACTTTTACTCCATACTACTATTTTTGTTAATTAGGAGATATTAAAATTTACTTTTTTTTATCCAGCATTGTTTACTATGAAGTAAAAATTCTAGGTACAACATGAAATTTCATGAAAATTTAATGTCTTCATAAAGTTAATTATATTTTAAACTCATATAAACAGTGAACAACATGACATAGTTCATTTCTGTTCATTTCTAATCATTTGTTTGTAGCGGAGAAGTTGAGGGAACAGTGGGACGAGGCATACGTCCGCGTGAACCGTCGGAAGAACCAGTTGGATGACATGCTCCTGGAGTGTCGCCAGTTCGACGAGATACATGCAGAGTTTGAGCGCTGGCTCCTACAGGTGGAAGACGAACTGGAAAAAAATCCTGTGGATCCACGAGCCAAAGACGTGGATCAGCAGATCGCCCAGCAACAGGTGAGATGATTGTAACCATAGCAACGCAACTGACATAGATATTCTGTTAAAGTGTCATAGACAAAATCATATTAATCCGTTATGTTATATTTAAACATAATCTGCACTAATTTGACTTAACATTTTCTAAAAATAATTGAATAGCAAAATTTTTGGAATAAACATTCCAAAGTATGATCTCTAGAAGAAAAGATAACACTAAGGAAATAGTTTTTAGAAAATTATTTTCTTCCTTGAATAAGTAGAAATTTGTTAATAAAACTAAATTGTAATGAAATTTTGTACCTTATTACTGTATACTGAGCAATTTTTCGCTGTAGTTTAACTTCTCACCTTTTTCACCTTCTGTAATGAAGACCAACTTACTATGACAGCCGATATTAGTACTTAGCATACCATATAAACAAAGCACTTGTAAAGGGTTTTAAAAATTGTCACTGGGCGAATATGAATTAAACCGTTGAGCTTTAATTCTCATATACAGTAACCAAGTATTCATGGTTCTATTTTAGGCTCTTCAAAAGGAGGTTGACGAGCGACAGAGGATCATAGACAATGTGAAGAAACTGGCCAGTAAGCTGATAGACGAATACAGTCACGACGACACGAGTCACGTGAGACTGCAGCTGGAGAAGGCCATGAACCGCTGGTCAACACTACTACACAAGTAAGGACATTTCCTTGACCACACTCAATATTACAAACCTTATCCCTTTCACCCCTATGCCCCTTATCCTGTCTGTCAATAGTGATTTCTTAACCCTTTCACCCCTATGCAACTTTAGTTGACTCTCCCGTGCATTGATATGGATGAGTCCATTATGGTCTACAGTGGTGAAAGGGTTAAATAAACCAGTTCATTTCTAACTTTCACCAATTCTGTCCTTTCTCCCTACTTCAGGTTTCCTCACTCCGGTAGCACCAGATAAACAGATACATTGTTCGTTAAACGGAATGTATGGAAAATCTGTAGCTGTTTCAATTAAGGGCAAAGAGGAACAGTATTAGAGATAAAGATGCCCTATTTCATCGTCATTGATTATCAGGTTTATCTGAATGTTCTTTGATGATTTAGAACTTTTGTTAAGAACCTCTGCTGTTCAAGTTTGACATCTGTCATAAAAATGTTATGATATCTTTAATTTTGATGACAGAATGGCATTATTTATAAACAATACTGCTGTTCAACATGTTTATAAACAACTCCAGTGTACCTACCGTGTTGACTATATGTAGAATTTGTTATGTCACATTGAATACCTAGGTGATGTTGTTAATCTTAATATTTGCAAATTTCAATACGGTACAGTCATCAATGTTTGTGTTCACTGCTGTTCGACCTTGAAGGGCTTATCTAGATCCTTCTATAATAGTACATCAATTTTTCATGTGTAGCTTCTGTGATATCCCCTCATCCATTATGATGTCGAAAGAAACAATGTCATGAATTCACAGCATTTTTATTTTTAAAAAGTAGCAAAAATTCTATGTTAATGAAACTGTCTGAAGCATGGTTTGAAATGAATCATTTACAGTAGGAATCCATTTGAGATCCTGTGTTTCTATCTACTTAACTGTCAGTCTGGACAACTACTATTTCTTAGGGGATACAATCTTTCACTTGAATTCTAAGAACAAATGTCAAACCAAATTACGACAGTAAAAACACGTCTTAATGTTTCACGGAAAGAAGAAGGATGGTTTCTATACTGTAGGTGGTTTATTGTAATAAAGAAGGGTTTTCGTTTTTGGTTTATGATGGTCCTTATTTCTCGCGGATGAATCATTGCTCACTGTGAAGTAAGCCCTAGGGATCATGAGCTCACAGCATTTATGTCTCTACCTGACTGTAATGGTGTGTCGTGCGTAAAACGTGAGATTTTCTTCTGTTTCTGCGTTTAATTCTCTGTGGGGGTTTTAAGACAGAATCATTCCGCTGTCCTCAGACTCTTTGTACTATGTCATCAGACTATGTACTATATCATTCCCTGTTCGTCTATTGCCTTAATGTACCAATACCTACATCATTGTATAACAATGTATTTTATCGCAGTGGGAATGGTTTACTTAAAACAATTGTGTAGCATTAGATGGTTTAAATGTTCTAGATAGTCTGATAGGGAGAACAGAAGACTTTAATTTGTCCAAGGAAAAGTAGAATAGAACTTCGTAAATAGATAAAAGAATATATACATATGTCAAGTCAAGATTAACAGACCATTAAGGAGGAAGGAATCACATTTAAATCGGAAATAAAGTTTTCCTTCCACTGTCAATGTTAGATTGATACACTGTCCAAAACTGTATTGGCCATGTTTGACCATAATTGTAAAAAAGTACTAAAAATGGTAGAGTGGCCTTAATTGAGAGCTAGATCTGTAATACATGTAAAAGCTTTGTTTGTTTGGCCCACTGACCTTGTTTGAATGTAAAACATGCCCTTCGTTTGTTTGGCCCACTGACCTTGTTTGAATGTAAAACCTTCATTTGTTTGGCCCACTGACCTTGTTTGAATGTAAAACATGTCCTTCGTTTGATTGGCCCACTGACCTTGTTTGAATGTAAAACATGTCCTTCGTTTGTTTGGCCCACTGACCTTGTTTGAATGTAAAACATGTCCTTGGTCTCTTTTTGCCCAATAAGCAATTTCACAGGATTCTTTGACCTAACAAGGCCAGATTTTACTGTGTTTCAAGGTAATATTATGGACATAATATGCTACAAGATCGTAGGAAAATTGATTCTTTTTTCCCTAATTATTTATTATCTATTTCCTTTGGTCGGTGTTTGCTAGGCTGGCGTACAACATCAAGACGCTGCAGAACAATCGTAACTCCATACAACAGCTGGACACAACACTGGACACTTTCACCCACTGGCTTAGTGGCATAGAGAACAGCTACAAACGTCTCTCCGACGAAACCTGCAAGGAGGAGGTGCGACAGAACGAGGACCTCTGCAGGGAGTTCCTGGAGCAATTCAGGGTAGGTCACTCTAGTTGTATGTGTTCCCTAGACGAGACACTGGAGTCCATATACCGATATGAAGATGTTTTTATTTGCATCCAGCTAGACATGTTTGAAATAATTGTTTTTCAGTGGTTTTAATTTTGCTCGGATCATTCAATATACTCCGGTCCTTTGATGTGGTCTATCATAAAATGTGAAAACAGGATTGCAGAACTTTTGAAGATATTTGTGTAGATTTTACAGACATCACTTTTAACAGTGTCATCTGTGAAGAGTCAAAACATGTGAAGCTTTATCATAAAATAAGTGAAGGTAAATCCTTCTAGTTGAAGTATGGTATATAGCACAAATCCTTTACTCCTTTCATTACAGCCAAAAAATGTCATTGTTCAGTTTAATTTCTGTAGCCTCACTTGTGCGAGGTTTTGTGGAGAGTTCATTGTGAGTTATTATTGGGCCAAATTTTAACGGCAGCTGTATCTTGATGACTTTGCAATATTTTGAGATGATGTTGACATTTAGGATCGAACATTATCTGAATAAAAATACACAATATACAATATAATTTTCCTGATTCTAATATCAAATAAAATGTGAATGTTATTATGATTGTCCTATGCACTTTTTAGACAAAAGAGTAGTAACCAGCTAGAATACGGCTATTATTCTGTTTCATGACAAGAGATCAGATAATCTCACTCAAATTTCATTCTTTTAAAAGTGTTCCAACACACAGACCAATTATCAGACTTACAAAAATATGTTTATACTGCCTTGTAATGTCACAGAAGATACAGTTAGCTCATTGTTGCTTTGATGCATCACAAAAGATCAGATTCTCTTCAATGTATCACTCATATTACATTGTTTCAGAAATCTTTCACTACCAAGGGTCCTGTAATATGATAGAAAATACGAAATATTGAGCACTGTGATTATGAATGCCCGACATTATTAAGGTTGTATGCTACATTACATGGTATAGTTATGTTTTCTGTTAGAGTTGTGTCCCTTTATAAACAACTCATAATCAGTGTCACTGTATCGGTACATTCATTCTTCAGCACAATGACGTCTTCAATTCATAAATCATGCATGATACTTTTTAAAGGTGAACTCTTTTGAAATGGAGGTTGATATGTTTGAATAAGATAGCATTTATCCATAAGCCAGACTGTCATGCTGGTAATATTGAAGCCTAGTACATGTACATGTGTACCTACACACTTACCCAGAAGTACCACACTGTCCCGATCTTCACAATATCCCTAGAGGGTGGTGGTCGTCAACTACAATATCTGGTTCCACGCAGGCCTAATTAACTAGTATCTTTCATCTCATTTCATTAAATATTGCCATGGTAGTTCCCTGGCTGTTTGGAGATCTGAGATGCTGTGCATTCTCTATTTGTCTAAAAGCTGTATCGTTGACTCAGTTTAATTGTGGGAGTGTTATATATACCTAGAGATACGGTGATCAACCTTTCTTCTATATTACATGTGTCGACACCCCCTCACCTCAGTAAATAATCGGGAAAATCTATCATGCACTTTTCAGTGATATAAACGTGTGATGTTTTGAACAATAGGATATAGAATCCTTTTGCATTTGATTGATATTTTGCATTCTATTTTGTTCACTGGATTGTGTTGACTAATGAATATTGGTGCACTTTCTGACTGGCCAACTGATGATTGAATGTAAAGAAATCTGTATCAGATAAAAAATTTTGAATTTGATTGAAAATATTTCACGTATAATAAGTGAGGGTTTTGAATTTCAGGTTAAATATTATTGTCTATGGGGAAATTCCTTGGTACAGTGATTCCTGACGGTTTAATATGACCTGTAATATTGAATTAGGAGAAATACAGATATCTAGAATCGATTCTGTAGTAATTAACCAGATTACCTCTGTTTTGTTGCTAAAGGCGTACAATATCCTAGCTAGGAAAGGCCAGTCTTCTGATACAGACTCGCTGAGATTCAGAAACACGGGCGATGGACTTGGTGACAGCCGCGAGACTTGTGTTCATTACAACTTATCATCCTGTAAATATATAGATTGGACGGGAATATTGTCCAGAGGTAGTTTGGACTGTGTCTGGTTCAGAACTAAACTCAAGTGTCCAGTGGTATTATGCTACAAAACTTGTCCTGCACGGAGCATTGATAGCTGTTTCCTGATGGAAAACACCCCATTTGTGTAATCAAGGTCAAAGGTCAAGGTCCAGTTAATAACTGAAGGCAGGAGGTGATGTCCAGTGGGACGAGGAATAAGTCTGTATTGGTACAAGTCTGTATTGGTACAAGTCTGTATTGGTACAAGTCTGTATTGGTACAAGTCATACATGGTACAAGTCTGTATTGGTACAAGTCTGTATTGGTGCAAGTCTGTATTGGTACAAGTCTGTATTGGTACAAGTTTCCTTATTTAAAGCTGAATCCTGTCCTAAAACTTGGGAAAAAATATTTAAAGGTCAATAATCAAGGTCATAACGATTTTAAAGTAAGCTAAATTTTGATATCTCACCTCCTACATGTGCATTAAGAAATGTAGTCCATTGCCTGCAAAAACAATATGCAAGACTGCAGATTTCATGAAGTTTATTCGTTTTTAAGATACTTTTTTATTGGAGTGTTTGATTGGAGACTATAAAAGGAGAACCCTGTTTCCCTAGTACACTTGTGAGTGTCTATATTGATCCACTATACACAGCCATAGAACACAACACAACATCTACTGGGATTGGTTTAAAACTAGTTTGCCTGCACTGAGCATTGATTAGGAATCTAGTACTTTTACAAATACACTTAAAATCAACCATTTTGTTAGTAGTCATGGGTAATCAGTTTATATGATGCATTAAGTTGAGAAAAGCATGGAATGTTATCGACTTCTAGCAAGAAATTGAAGTTTCTTGGGAACCATTTTGTTTATTGTGACTTGGTACATATCTTGAAATGAGAACTTGGGATGTACTGGTAAACTGCAAATGGCTGTTCCGATTGCTGTTGTCTTTAGTTTAATAAAAAAAATGAGCTGTCAGCACAGACACTGTTTCTTCCAATTTACTCTGGGGATACGTTTTTGTCTGTATGTCATGTACAATATCCTGTGAAACTATGTACTGTAAATGTATTCGTTTTAGCGTACTCAAATTTTAGTGGTTTATTAAATTTTAATTGATTAGCCCACTTATGAATTGGTGCACCAAGAAAATATGCAATGAAGAACAATATACAAGAACTTCAATTGGCACGTACACAATTTGGCGCAGTGTTTAAAGCACCGTCTGAGTCTGCCTCGTAGAGTATATTTTGAGCACTGTTACTTTGGATATAAGTTTGAATGTCAGTATACACCGGGCAGAATAAGCTGTTTGGTGGTAGTTGCTGTGTACCTTAATACCAGTTGTTTATGTCAGTTTGCTGGACAGAATAAGCTGTTCTGTGGTAGTCGCTGAGTACCTTAATACCAGTTGTTTATGTCAGTTTACTGGACAGAATAAGCTGTTTTGTGGTAGTCGCTGAGTACCTTAATACCAGTTGTTTCTGTGTTGTGCACATAGTCTTTATAGTTAAGAGTTATTGATTGAGGGAGGAGAGACAATAATCCATTAGATAGCTGTCCTCCCCTCGAGCCCACGTTATTGTCGCCACCGATACATCAACTTCCTGTATAGATGGTCCACATCAGTTCTCAATTACACATTTTTGGGTAAATTATGTTCTACAAATTATAAAGCCATAGCCATCAATAGATTTCCATCCCATAATATCTTCGTAATATGCGAATCTAATGAAACTTTTTATCATTTTCTGTTAAACAGTTTTTTACCAAAAAAAACAAAAACTTCCCAAAAATACTGGTTCAAGGGTGTTTATGTTGTAAGCTGTTAAGAACCACCAGAAGTATTTCCTATTTTTAAGAACCACCAGCACCAGAATAATTTCCTGTTTATCAGCTGATATATTAAACCAGATGTGAAGATGATCTCTATGGTGCAATTTATATATGTTTCAGGTACATGAATCAATAAACTGATTGAGTGACATCAGTATTTTTTTGTTTCTTTTTTTATAAACTTTACAAATCTTACCTTATTACTGCTCTGATATATGTGTGATGTATTTTCCACTGAGCTGACCCCAGACATTAGATTTTAGTAATCCAGTTTTCTTGATCATCATGTTCATGCATGGTGTTTATAACTGATCTGACTTTGCGCAGTGATAATAAAAATGGCTACTCAATCATTTTGGGGCTATTTCCTAACAGTACCAATAAAGATGTCTGTGGAAGTGTTTCTTGGGTGGCAACCAATGGCTGATTTTCAGATTTTCCTGATGGATTATGACTAGTTTATTTCCAAAAGGAGTTGACTCCAATTGTCTGGAGATACTAAAACAGCTCAGAAACTAACATGTAGTCGCCACGGTAACGAGCCTCATTACCAGTCTTTATAGGGGATTTGTTGGCGTAGGAAGCCCTCCCAGACTGACGGTTTGTGTTAGTGATGTTCCCTACCATAGTAAGGCAGTGGGAAAGAAACCTTAGTGTTAACAACAAGTTAGTGTTGTTAGTGTGACAAACACCAAAGTGTGCTAAACTGATTGTAATATTGTACAATAAAGCTCTGGGGCTAACAACTTTGCTCAATCGATCAGAATGCTAGATTGATCAGAACATTTATTAGTTCTTTAAAGATCTCTGTTGAGGAGAAAGTGTCAATCATTTTAGAAATTAAAAAAACAAATGCAAAACAAATTTCATGTCAATTTTTTGTTATCAAAAAAATTCATACTCTTTTTTTCTTCAAAATGGTGTTACAATGTGACAAAGTCAATAATTATTTACAACACATTTTTTGGCCCTCAATGAGTCAACTGGTCGATCAGTCATAAAACAATACATAATACAACAAAAAAATCTTAAATGTTCACCATTTGAAGGAAATAAATTGGAAAGATATTCTATTTGAAATTTTTATAATTTGAATCTGAATAATTAATGGCTGCAGTTGGAAGTGTCAGTTGTAACCATGGTGAAATTAAATCAACATACAGCATCTACATGTTGAAGATTTTCCAAACCTAACCCTGACCAAGATTGGAGTAAAACACCAATGAGCAATTAACAGGTTGCCTGTTTAGAGATAGGTACAGCCTTGTGATATTAGGGTAAGGTGCCTCGACACAGAATCTAGTGTTACTGGGGCTGTGTTCCCAATTGCTTTATCAGTAAATGATGGTCACCTCTGATTAGCCCCAGATAAACCCAGACCCAGACATGAGTTCTGATGGGCCCTGGTTCCACATGACTGCACACTGGAGTCTCACTCAGGTGCATTCCCAGCTAACGGTTTCCAATAGGGTTATCTGAAGGATGTTGGATACTGCAAGAGGTATTGCTATATTGTTCGGTGTTTGACGGGCACTGAATTGGTTGTGAAAATGGATGAAGGACTTTCTGGAAATGGTTGCATTTTTCGTCTACTGATCAAAGATTTTGGTGTAATTTGAAGTCAAATGAACTGTTATAATTAGGAGGCGTTTTCTATCTAGTGTGATTTTGGAGTTGATTATGAGGACAAGAAGTTTGATCACTTAATCTTTGACTGCAATTTGTATATTTTGGTAAAAATGCCATGGATTTTGAACTTTCAACTCATCAATGTAAGATTGAAGATACTATCGTGGATGGCCACTCTGGCTAAATGTCTAAGAAAGGAGGTTTATACAGGCTACGAGAGACTCATAAACCATTCCTAAAGGATTATTTCCATTGATTTCATGACTGAAAATCAAAGGAATTAATGAAATTTGGAAAGTGAAAATAAGTTCTAATGAAACCAAGAGTTGGGAGCAGTTGTGGTTTTTGTGATCAAGCTCCTGTAGTTGGAACGAAGGAATTGTTTTTGATCTTATCTTAGGATTGTGAGGAATTTTGAAGGATATATGTGTTTGATATTGGTGAGGTATGTGCTTGACCTCGTTGTCATGGTAACATGGTGACAGTTTCTATGGTGATGCTTGATGCTGGATGTACAAATGACCACGATATCTGTCATGTACAATGTCGCCTGATGTCACAGAGATGACAGGAAAAAAACATTCACAGGAAATGGATGATGGGAATTATTTGTATCGTAGATTATGTTCTATTGACACGTCTGTCCCTGAGATATTTTTTTTGCAGAAATTGTCATCTCTGTTCAATCATTATCTCCGTGAATGGCTGTCACAGCGGCTCAATGTTCAACGTTGTTTATGGGCTCGCAAAGAAAAACGTTGGATTAAAGCTGCTTAAAGAAGGCAGGTTAGCATTGGGATACACGCTATAAAGACTGCATATGTCACAGAAATCCATATACCCGAAACACGCATGAACAATTCCAAACAATTCGCCAGCTTTTACCAGGAATATCTATCTTAATATGTAAAACTTTATTTTTGTTCCAATTTCTACCAGTTGGTGTATACAACTATATTTACTCACCTGGATTTACCTGTTAATTGTTTGACGTCACAGGTAACTCTGATGTATGGCCTGAGTATGCGAACACCTGTATTGCGACCTTGTTGACTTCATCTTCAAGTCTTATCAAACTGTTTGATATCGTCAACTGGGAAAACTGGTGATGCCTTTTTGTTGTCAGGGTAACCCCAAGAAAAACGTGTCTTCATAGATTTCATTCAGTTTCAAGATTGTCACCAAAAGAGGCTTATTTTACCAATTATTTTCATCGTTTTCCAGCTTTTGATACCATGTACATGTTCTCTATGTATGAAAAAGCCATTGGATGTAATTGAGTTAAATTGACAGCTTTGGATTTAGCCTTCAACAAAGTGATTTCAAACCTGTGTACTGTTACGTTGTATGGCCATGAAGCTATGACTACCAGAGGACTAGAGAGAGGCTGTGTTCTCAGTCCCTGTGTTACGTTGCTATGGCCATGAACCTATGACAACCAGAGGACTATAGAGAGGCTGTGTTCTCAGTCCCTGTGTCAGAAATTAGAGGAAAATCATCAAGTGATCAGAGTGAAGCGCAAGCAAAAGTTTATAATTTCCTGTTGGTTGTCAGGAAAGCCGTCGTCAACACTGGTCAGGAGCTTTGTCCCAGAACTGTCTGGTGTTACGTAACTGAACCCAAACTGTAAAACAATAATTGTCACGGGACTGTACCGGCCGATTAGTCAAGTTAATTGTCCATAATCAAATCAATCCATATACACATTTATTAAAACCCGGATTGTTGAGCTGGTGTCGGCCATCTTTGTGGTACAGCCAGACCCACGTGTGGGGTAAATTATACAGAGATTGACTACTGGAGATCTGTCACCAATAAACAATTGTTCATTACCATGGAAATGAAAATGTCTGCAAGTGACAAGAGCATCGGTGCAACAGAGGTTTACTGTTGTCACGCCGAAGCTGTCCTCCGATAACTCGGACCATGGTCAGTCTTCAGTGGGATTTAAAACTAAACCATGCCATGAGACTCAAAATCAGACTAAAATGTGTCACTAGGGTACTTAGTGGACAGACAGATGGCCACTTGTAGAATGGACTTAGCCTTATTGGAGGAAATATACTGGACGGAGGTCAAACTATTCAAGGTAATCAGTTGTCATGGTAACAACAGTGCTTGCAGGTTCAGAACAAATCTACGTTTGAACTACATTTTGGTCTATGTTGAGTGAGTTAAATTGAATCTATGTAATATGTTTGGAAAATTGATTTGTGCATGTGTTTTACCTGCAATAACCTACTATGATATGCCCAGTTGCAGATGTACAAGTCTTTAGGAAGGGAGGTTTCGGTTTGGGCTAACATAGGTGTTTGACAGATTACCAGATTTATTCCGGAATTGACTGCACAGTCTTATAAACAAAGAACTTAATATCAGAGTTAGAAATGATTTTCAAAGTCATGATCAATTATCACTGTTTTTAATTGATTATCACTGTTTTTTAATTGATCGATGAAGGATTATTGATTGCCCATAAATAATCTGAAAGGAACTAAATAGGGAAGCAAAATGGATGAATTTATTATATCACTTAGGTGAAGATTCTTTTAATACCTAGCTATATGCAAATATGTTACTTCAATGCAATTATGGTCAAAAATATCTGTAAAATTGTTCATTTTTACTAGTTTTTCACTTTTGGTCTGTTCCAAATGTCAATAACTCTTGAAACGTTTTATGTCATAGTAACATCATTATCAATCATAAAAACCATGATTGATTTTTCATGATTGGAGATAAAACACCTAGACATTGATTGATGAATCAGAGTAACACTACTGGATTTGATCCCCATCTGAGTTTTGAAATCAGAGAACATCAGTCTGAGCACAAATTCAAAACTAATTCCCATAATTATGTTAACATCATATTGGTAAAGATTGTAATTACTGTATTGCATAAAAAAAAAGGATAAAAGAAAATATTTTCCTTAAGCTGAACATACTTTTATTCCCGAGAGTTTAGACATAGAAACAGTAAGTAAAGGAAGCTAACCATACATAATGCTACCCTGAGTCAGCAATAATCGATGAGTTCAGTACCACCATAACTCAGGTAGACTTTGTAAGCAAGTGTCTCTGAAACCTTTGGAACCTGCCAGCCTGGCCTAGTTGTCCAGAGCTTAAGTTTACTAACAACATCAGAGAAAACAAAAAGGACTTTTTTATACCAAAATGTTGTAATGAGAATATAACATTACATACTCTTCCTTAAAAAGATTATTTATTTTAAGATGGAAGTCATGAAAATATGTGTATACTGTCAGTTGTTGCAATTTGAAAGTTTAACTTTTTAGATTTAAAGCTGCATGAATGTATTTTTAAGGAGAATATGTCACTGTTCTTAGAACACAAGGATAGATTCACACCTAGAACAGAGATAATTTGTCAATTTACATAGTTGAACAACTATAAATTAAATTTTTAAAATCATCTTGAAATATCTTATTATTATTTTTATTATTTTTCATTTTTCACAAAATTGCAATTGCACGACATGTGTAAATTTTGATTTTCCCATGAAAATTGACAGTGTTTCCATTTCGAGATTAATACCACTGAAAATTAAATCTGAAATAAGCTTTAAAGCTTACAAACGTTTTTAGATCTAAGAGTACACAGAAACACTGCTGTCGTAACACACATAGACAAACCATTATTTACAGACAGCCCTCCAAAAGATCCGAAGACTAAAACCAGTCTGTTTCAGTGTTCTGTTAAAGGTCGAGGATTTCAAGTAAAATGTTTATCTTCATTTTTCATTGTTATTTTAATCTGTCTGACCTTTGACCTCCAAAGGCCAACAAGTTATTGCCGTTGTCAGGGACAAAAAGAAGTACGTTTTAGATTTTTTAAATGTCTGTTTTACAGTTTTGGCAATGTTTTCCTGTACCGGTAAAGGTTAAATGACGTCCACATTACCGTTAATTAGTATATGTATAGGTATAACAGGTAATCGTAGTGATATTACAGGTGTTTTACAGTTTACCTGTAAATAGTAGTTTACCTGTAATTAGTGGTTTAGATCTAACACGTATTTGATAGTTTACCTGTAATAATTAAGTGTTTAGATATAACAGGTACGTGTTTGATAGTTTACCTGTAATAAGTGTTTAGATATAACAGGTGTTTGATAGTTTACCTGTAATTAGTGGTTTATATATTACAGGTGTTTGATAGTTTACCTGTAATTAGTGGTTTAGATATAACAGGTGTTTGATAGTTTACCTGTAATTAGTGGTTAAGATATAACAGGTATTTGATAGTTTACCTGTAATTAGTGGTTTAGATATAACAGGTGTTTGATAGTTTACCTGTAATTAGTGGTTTATATATAACAGGTGTTTGATAGTTTACCTGTAATAAGTGTTTAGATATTACAGGTGTTTGATAGTTTACCTGTAATTAGTGTTTCAGATATAACAGGTGTTTGATAGTTTACCTGTAATTAGTGGTTTAGATATAACAGGTGTTTGATAGTTTACCTGTAATTAGTGTTTTAGATATTACACGGGTGTTTGATAGTTTACCTGTAATTAGTTTGTACGATAAAACAGGTAATTGGTAGTTTACCTGTAATTAGTGTTTTAGCTATAACAGGTGTTTGATAGTTTACCTGTAATCAGTGGTTTAGATATAGCAGGTGTTTTATAATTCACATGTACAGGTAATTGGCCATATAAGGCGAGGCTATCTATTTTTAGTGATTTAAAACTTTCTGGACCTACCATAATTTTTTGTTTAACTTTTGTATTATAATTCGAAAAATGTTTTGGAGTAATTTTCTGTGAGTTCTGATAGACTTTATGCTGTGAAACATTGATTACAATTGTCACTATCAATATTCACGTTAGGTTTTTTATTAACATGTTCCAGAATTGCTGTAATCTATCAATAAGTCTAACAGATATTTACAATGACAGAAAATTTGTATGTGAAAATCAAAGATTTCCCATGAACACCATAGATGAAATTATAATTCGATAAAAATCCTCTCTAACACACTCAATGGTGTGATGGTTGGCAAACGACTCAGCTTTAGATACACAACACGTTCAAAGTGAACATTACGTATCTGTTAAATCTTTTAGATTTTAGAGGAGAGGACTTGACTACAGTTCACCATATTCTATCATTGGCTATTAATCTTCATGGAAAATTAATTTTACTCCCGTTTATTGTCATCCCCTAATTAAGTTATCCTCCTCGACAATTAATGGCTGTTGGTTGATGTGCAGGAAATATGTTGCTTCGTTACATAATTCAGTGAAATGACCTCTTAAAGAATCCAGAACACGGGTCTTTGTATCTTTTTGACGCTTAAATATAAAATCAACATAGAATTTACAGTTAGTGCTGTATTATATGGATGTGTTTCAAAGGACTTGGAAATAGATAAGCTTTTAACCTTATATCAATGCCATACAAACAAGCTATATCAAGAGAGATTTCTATAAAAACAAATAGATAAATGTCTGGTACATATTTGAGATAATCTATGGTTCCTGTACAGTATCAGGGGCTGCGGTGGCCAAGTGGTTAAGGCGTCTGATCGTAGGTTCAATTCCCAGTTGAAACACACTACGTCACGGCATTGTGTTCTATCCTTGAGCAAGATACTTTACTCCGCTTGTTCCAGTCTACTCAGCTGTAAATGAGTACATGGTTGAGCAGTGCTAGTTTTTAGAGGAGAGCTAGGACTTGACTACAGTTGAATGCTAGCTGTGAGCGCCGAAATGCCAGTACCGACTGTATGCTCCCCAGGGAGTTGAGAAAGATATTGGCTGGTTGCAAAGGCCCTAGCTATAATCACAGATAATATTTTGTGAACCACTTTGAAACGACCTACAAACTAGATTCTGATAAAGCAGTATATAAGAACCTCAAATTATTATTATCTATTATTATACACACTGTGAGTAACATCACAATACACAGGACAACGTTGCTCTCCTGGTAGTTTTTCTGTCTGATCTACATATGTTTGATGAGGAGGACAATGTTTTATATTTCAACATTCATGCTTGCCCTTGTCACATCGATATCTGTCCGATCCGACCGTAAATCCTTCTGTGGGTCTGTGTTGTCATCAGATCAATTATTTAATGATACGAATGGGATCTCGTGTTGTTACTGTCCCTACTGTGTGACTGATGGTCATAAATAACACGTCCACAATGACTCCAGAGGTAGAGTTAGCCCCAAACATTCTATCCTTTTCTCGTAACTGTACACTGACTTTTATCGTTGACGTTACAAATTGTTTTTATTCTTTTGGTGACATCGCCTGGATTGATTTCTAACCTTTTCACCAAACGCCACCAGTTTTATTTCTTGAGTTGAAAAAATGATATCATTGTCAATAATCTATTTCAATGAAAATGTTCAAATTTTCTTTTAAATGAGCTCTTGGGATTTTCTTTATTTAACAATGTTATGTATTTTTATTAAAATAGCCAATTGATATTGAACATTTTAATACATTTTGATATGCTTCGAAATCACATCTGAAACAAGAGATGTTGCTCATATTTTTTTTTTATGCCCATATGGTCAACGATATCTGTCCCTTCCTGTTATTTCTCTTAAGCTTTTATTTCCGGGTTCTAAGGTCAAGGCAAAGGTCATTGTTACTATTTATAAAAAAATATTATATCTTCTGGAAAATTCATTTATTAAAGGATTTTGACAAAAGTTTATACCAAGGTCAAGATTGAAAATATCTTGAATGAGTTCCAATTTCAAGATTCAAAGATCTAAGTGAAGATCGTCATTACTGTTTATAAGAAATGTGTGAAATAATGACATTTTTTTTACATGATAGCAGGGGCATGTTATCATATCAGTGAAATCCAGCTGTTCGGTTACTGAAATAAAATGATGTAGGTTCCTTTGGAGACATATCGAGGTATATCCAGGGGCCGCGGTGGCCAAGTGGTTAAGGGGTCTGACATTCTGCTACTACTAGCCCTCCACCACTGGGTCACGGGTTCGAGACCTACGTGGGGCAGTCACCAGGCACTGGCCATAGGTCGGTCGTTTTTCTCCGGGAACTTCGGCTTTCCTCCACCACCAAAACCTGGCAGGTTCTTAAATGACCCTAGCTGTTAATAGGACGTAAAACACAAACATATCGTGGTCTTCAGGTTCAGGCTGACTGAAATGGTGGTCGGGAAGTGTAGGTGGGATGGAGGCCCTGATTGTCCGATAGTCAGTTGTTAGGGGAGGCAAACAATTTATAGATATAGATGGGCGAAGATGTGGAGATGGCCAGTATTGACCGTAGTAATGGTGATTGATCATTGTATGTATCAAGTACATCACCACTAGCTCCAGTAAATACAGCTGACGGTATATATAGCTGTGTTAGTACATCACCACTAGCTCCAGTAAATACAGCTGACGGTATATATAGCTGTGTTGATACCTAACATCCTACAACCAAGTACACATCCTCAAAATATCTCTGTTACCAGCGTAATTTAAAAAAATAGGCCAATTTAAAGTACATTTTGTGGAATGTCTGTTTTCCTGTATATGTCTGCATGTTTAAGTTACTAAGTCCTCTGTTAATCAAGTAATTTTAAAAAGTGAGCCAATTTAAAGTACGTTACCCTGTATCCTGAACTTAAGTACTAGTATACAGTATTATGTGTTATCTGAAATATCAGTTTATTAAAACAACTTGATATTTATAGTAAATCATGTTGAATGCTGATGTTGTATACGTAGCATTACAAAACATCGTAGTCTTTCATTCTAAACAACACAGACCAACTAAAAGTAAATTATTTGGAATTCATAGTTTTAATACAAAGGTACAGTTTACCTGTATAATCTGCCATTACATATGCTTGAAAAATAAAACTGAAATTATAAACATTGTTGTAGTAAGAAAAATATTGAAGTTTAAGCCATTATAAGTTTCAGTAGACCAATACAGTTTAACCTGTGTAATGTGACAATACAGATTAACCTGTGTAATGTGACAATACAGATTAACCTGTGTAATGTGACAATACAGATTAACCTGTGTAATGTGACAATA
>JAUMHH010151184.1:0-19362 GCA_032359455.1 Chlamys rubida | reverse complement strand
AGTGTAGACAGGTGTTTGTGTAACTTTAGTTCAGTGTAGACAGGTGTTTGTGTAACTTTAGTTCAGTGTAGACAGGTTTTTGTGTAACTTTAGTTCAGTGTAGACAGGTTTTTGTGTAACTATAGTTCAGTGTAGACAGGTGTTTGTGTAACTTTAGTTAAGTGTAGACAGGTTTTTGTGTAACTTTAGTTCAGTGTAGGCAGGTTTTTGTGTAACTTTAGTTCAGTGTAGACAGGTTTTTGTGAAACTTTAGTTCAGTGTAGACAGGTGTTTGTGTAATTTTAGTTCAGTGTAGACAGGTGTTTGTGTAACTTTAGTTAAGTGTAGACAGGTTTTTGTGTAACTTTAGTTAAGTGTAGACAGGTGTTTGTGTAATTTTAGTTCAGTGTAGACAGGTTTTTGTGTAATTTTAGTTCAGTGTAGGCAGGTTTCGTTGTACCAATGTTTAGGCACATTGTAGCTTCTTTTATCTTAATTGTTTATTTTTCTCCCCTTTTTCCTATTTTTCAATTAACCCCATTTTGTGATTTCGGAATATTTTTTATTGCAAATGACACTGTGATATAATTATTATTTTTTGTTGACAAAATAACTGTCAGATGACATTACAACATTTCTAGCAAAACAAAACATTCTTTATCTTATTTGCATTTTACTTCACCGAGACATTTTTTATGTGCAAAATAATAACAAATCAACACTCTTGTCATACTATCAAACAAGCCAGAACTAATGATCAAATTACACATTTGACATAGTAATACTTGTCAGCGCTTAATATATGAGTTATGGGAGGGTAATACAAGGCGCACCGTGGACTCCCTTATTGTATACGAAGCGTTAAACTCACATTTCCGTTTCTACGGTAACAGTACAACTCGTGATACCGAGACTTTGATAGCTCCTTTGATGGCCAAAGCGGTTCACGAGGAAGGCTGACATAATTTAAAACAAATGGATCTTCTCTTTGAGAATCTGTTCCCAACTTAATTCACACTAAACACTAAATTTATTTTATTAATAATGCCATGTTTTGATGAATCGTAGTACACTACATCATGACGAATTGCACTTTTAAAGATCATGTTCGAAAAAAAAAGATATTTTAAAATAATTTTGTTGAAGTTGCAAAATCATGTAGTCTACTTTCGGAAATGTATTTGTAATGATGAAGTTGGTGAAGCTTTTTGGTTTACCACGCTATAATAGTCTACCGTATTATACCATTACAAACTAACACTTTTATCTAACAACTCAAAGTGATCTCATAAACGTTTGAAACGGACTGTGAACGACCTTTCTTGTAAGACGATTCATGGTTGTGAAAACGTTTGTAAGTCAATAACGTCTAGGTTAATTTAATTGATGGATAATTGACCAATAGATGATGACGCTGCTCCATTACCACGTGTGAACTTACTCCCCCGATAACACATTTCTAGTGAGGATAATTCGTCTGCGCCGTCACATTTTGATCGGAGTTCACACAGTTCGACTGTCTAGAAAACCTAGCTTGCACTTACACTATGCCAGCAATGTGGGCTGAAACACGTATAAAAGAAACATATATCTTCTTTGCTTTGAAATATTTTGGCAGAGGATTAAGAAATGTTGAAAGCCACAACGCATGCTTCTGAGAACTGTAAACGACATTACCTCGCTGTAAAACTCGAACTCACGCACGAGATGACTATCGCGGTTTGTCGGCTTGCTTGGTAGGGTGGAGTACTCATACAACGTACATATTTCGACTTTGGTTCGAATCTGACAATTTCCTTAAGTTCACCCGGTGCTTGAAATGAGCTCTTCCATTTCAAACTTTACAGAAACGTGTAACATGAATACCATATGCCGAGTGATATTGAACTATTTTAAAAAGTTCATATCCTAGAAATGCCATTTTATTTAGTATATACAATGGGGGGGAACTAATATTTGATTAAGGTACCCAAATGAATTTAATAAAATTGAAAAACAATGTCATTATGAACTGGTTTGTAAGTAAGCCTACAAACTAAATGTAGGTTTTGGTAATCTAAATTGGATATGTGAAAACCGACCCGACTTCTCCATTCCGGACAAAAGTTTACCTACTCAGACAGTCTAATATCGAATCCGCTGACGGTGTTTTGGTTCCGGAATTTGTCTACGCTATCGACTGTCGTTAGAAGTAAATGTTATCAGACCCATGCGTAAACATTGCCCTGTTACGTTCGAGTAGCTTGTTCCTGGGGAGACCGCCTTTAATGTGTTGCCGCATAACGACGATGAAATAATTAGGGATTAGTCAGCTTTTAACAAATACATTGTACGATTTGTACGTTCTTTCCTCAAGCATAATAATTTGAAAGTTTCGACATGCAAACGACTGTCGTTTTAAAAATAGCGTAAATGAGATTGAGTCGTAATCATTGTGATATATACAAATTTTAACCAAATCATCCCAGACATGGCTAAATAACCACGTGACCACTTTTGGGAACTGTTGGTTGTACATTTGTACGACCAGACATTATAATAATTTTATAGAGGAGCACACGTGTGCGATACAAACGTGCATTCTGTCACATTGATAAAGGAATTAACTGCAATGTAAGTTAACACATTTAAAACCATATTCATAACCTGCTAAGAATCACGGTCCGTTTATCCTGATATTCATTAATAATGTCTCCGGTTACGTAAGTGCCCAGATTAACGAGGTTCGACCTAGAGGTAGAAATACCTACAATCTTAGGACGACAATCTAGATAATTTAGGGCTATTTATATTTATGCCTCCAATAGTAGTAGGAAAACTATTTTATAACGGGTGGGGGCAAGTAGTTAAGGCGTCTGAGCGTCTATGATCACTAACCTTACAACTGGGTCGTGGGTTCGAGACCTACGTATACCTGGGGCAGTCGTCAGGTACTGACCGCAGGTCCCTATGGTTTGGCGGACCAACTAGATGCTTACAGCTACTTGATATATATCCCTATGGTCTGGCGAACCAACTAGATGCTTACAGCTACTTGATATATATCTCCCTATGGTTTGGCGGACCAACTAGATGCTTACAGCTACCTGATATATATCTCCCTATGGTTTGGCGGACCAACTAGATGCTTACAGCTACTTGATATATATCTCCCTATGGTCTGGCGGACCAACTAGATGCGACTTGATATATATCTCCCTATGGTCTGGCGGACCAACTAGATGCGACTTGATATGTATATTTTTGAGTACGGACGATTGGAAGAATATATCAAAGTGTACAGACTAACGAGGAACGGTAGATCTTTATATGAAAGTGTACGGACTAATGAGGAACGGTAGATCTTTATATGAAAGTGTACAGACTAATGAGGAACGGTAGATCTTTATATCAAAGTGTACAGACTAATGAGGAACGGTAGATCTTTATATGAAAGTGTACGGACTAATGAGGAACGGTAGATCTTTATATGAAAGTGTATGGACTAACGAGGAACGGTATATCTTTATATGAAAGTGTACGGACTAATGAGGAACGGTAGATCTTTATATGAACGTGTACGGACTAATGAGGAACGGTAGATCTTTATATCAAAGTGTACGGACTAATGAGGAACGGTAGATCTTTATATCACAGTGTACGGACTAACGAGGAACGGTATATCTTTATATCAAAGTGTACGGACTCACGATAAATAGTATATCTTTATATGAAAGTGTACGGACTAATGAGGAACGGTAGATCTTTATATCAAAGTGTACGGACTAACGAGGAACGGTAAATATTTATATTAAAGCGAACGGATAAATGACGTACCGCTGTTTGTGTGTTTTAAATTACATTGCGATCGACGGACGAACAGTTAAAATAATTTGATTCACAATAACAACTAAATTGATACCAGTATCACAGACTAATTAAATCAATTTTCGCTAATGCTAAAATACTACTTGTACAAATCCCGTAATTCATCTTGATCTCCTGTGGCCCCATCGTGGCCCTCTTCTAGATTTGTGACGTAAACACAGGGCCCTGGCGCTGTGAAGTGACACGAACGACAACCGGGTATACACAACAGTCGAGTCAAACTTGTATACATTCGACCCGACTCCGAATTGCTGTTCCCTGTGTTTGAACACTTTATACACCATATACACTTACCATATATCAGCTTCTGTCATCACGTGATTTATTTACTTTTGTTTTAAACATTTTCGATCGTGTGTACTTGAAAATAAATAATATAATGAAGAGTTGCCATTTACCAATTACAGTGAAAAGAAGAAATTTTCGTCTATTTACTCTTTTAATTGAAGTAGATTTGAGCTAACAAGGCTCTCAGCATCAAGTACTTCAGAAGCTAAACATATATAACGGCGTATTTATGTCTCCGTCATCTGGGTTATACAGACGTTTATAGTCATTGAGTTAATGCTGTTTTCTCAAGCGTGTTTGGTACTGTGATCGTCTGTAAAGCAACGCTCGTCTCTTCCGGAATCCCTCTGTTTG
Source organism: Chlamys rubida (assembly GCA_032359455.1). NCBI lineage: Eukaryota > Metazoa > Mollusca > Bivalvia > Pectinida > Pectinidae > Chlamys > Chlamys rubida. Next base: position 14,874 of record JAUMHH010151184.1, on the reverse strand, counting down.
TCTTTCCAATCGTAACAGTATGTTTTGATAAGACTCAAGGTACTCGAAAGGGCACTAGACAACACGGACCAAACACTCATAGATCAAAAATCCAAATACTTTGTTTTTGTATATAATTCCCCGAATATTGAAAACGTTCAGACTGACCAGCATCATAGTATTGCGCAATGAAAAATGTCCAGTGTTCTTTGATAACTCAAGTCTCATCTTAACATGCTGTCCGTATTACGGCAAAAATAACACATGACAAGATTTAATTGGGTCTGATAAAATAATACAGGTTTATCAACGAATTAGAGATATATAGTAGAAAAACACGTGCCGTTTAGTGTCGTTAAGGCCGCGCATGAATAATGTAAATATAACAGGGTCCCCGTCCCTTTAAGAATTCCATTTGACGCGGTGTCACGTTAAGTATTGGAACTGAAACATTCTTGTGTAATATGGCATAAGGTCTACGTGTTAGCTCATATACAATCCCCTTCGCGATCGTGTTTGTGTATTCAGATCTTAGTCTCTTGAGAGTTTTCATCAATGGCTTTTATCTTAGGTTACTACAAACGTTTAAGAGCTCTTGGGCAGTTAGGAAAAAGCGCGCCGACGCATCATTATGGCTTTCAGTGTTTATTCACGTCAAAATCTCGCGGGAACTGAACATCTGTGAGGGCACTAACCAGGTGCTATACATATGTAGCCTCGGTAACACATGGCGCAACTCTTGTAAGATACTGATAACTGCCCTTCACATGGTACACTATCTAAACTGTTGTACTTCTTATAAATTTTGTAACAACGTGCAACAAACTGAAGTACGATAACAAGGTCGACTGGGATGTTGTTGCTTCAGGCAAAGACATACAACGATCAATGACATACTATCATTATATCATCTATATTATATCATCTTGTGATCATCAAACCTTGGAAGATGGTCCTTGATATACTGGTTCTTAAAGGTGATGCTATATTTTATTATGTCTTTTTAATAAAAAAAAAATCAGAACAGAAAAAAAGTTTTAATCTCATTGAGAATTAAACTTCAATTCTTTTTCAATAATTTTGGAGCAAGTTTATTAACTTTATTTATCGCCCGGATTGCCCGGAAGGAAGCGCTGGGTGGGGAGGGTGGGTTAGTTTTAGGAGGGAACCGGAGAAAACCACGTCGTCGGACAGGTGACTAACATTTTTTGTCCGATCGGAGATCGAGCCCTAGCCTGCGCGCTATCCACTACTCCAGCCGACAATTTCACCTTTCCCTACGAACACTAAGAGTATCATTCGGTAGTTTCCGTATACTGTAAAATTATCATTCGGTGGTCTCCGTAAACTGAAATAATGTCACTCGGTGGTTTCCGTATTCTTGTTACAAGGTTAAGCGTCTTCAGAGGACTAAGGTCAGACGACATTGTTTTTCTGCCCGATGTATCTTTATATAACTATCACGTTACCTTCTGGAAGTCAGAGGTGATATACCGGTTTGGCCGATTAGTTAATTAATCTTCAAAACATAAACAAATAATCTTTGTAAAAACTACTTTTTGCGAATGGAAATAACTTTTTTTGTGTGTTTTTGAATAAATAAAGGCTTATATTACACAAGTTGAAACACTTAAAATCGTTTTCTGCCTCTTTTGCAGTAAAGCAGTTTATTTGATGACACACAGTAATAACATTTCTAAATTTTGAATGTCAATTGGTGCAGCATCTGTTTGTTTTATATCTTTCGAAAAACCTGGGGGCTGCTGAAGATTAATTCGCCTGACCGTCTACAATCACTAGCGCCTCCACAACTTTGTGGAGGGTTCGAGGTCTACGTGGGCCAGTCGCCAGGTACTGGCAGCGGGTAGTTAGTTTTTTCTCCAGGTACTCCGGTTTTCCTCCGCTACCAAAACCTGGCTTAAATGACCATATCTGTTAATAGGACGTATAGCAAAACTAATTTCTTCTGTGTTACGAGTGTTTAATTAAATTTAAAATGACCCTTTTGTTTGAAGTGTTACATGTTTTACAAAAAGTCCAGACGAATACATTTAGCTTTATCAGTGTCAATCTCTAAAATATCGTTACTTATTCTAATACTTTTAATAGTTTTGTCTGTGTTCAAAATTTAGTTATGATAAATAAAATTCTCCTCTGTATGTTGTGTTTTAATTTCATGGCTACATCTTCTTTACGATTGTTGACAATACTGTGTACACATGCGAAAATATACGTTTATACAATAGTCTAAACTGTCGTTACTTATTCCTATACTTGTATAGGTATAGTAGTTGTTTGTGTTGAAAATTTAGTAATGATAAATAAAATGCTTCTTTTTATTTTTTTACTTTATAATTATTTTCTTTACGATTGTTGACAATACTGTGTACAAATCTTGCTCAAAATTTATTAATGATAAATAAAATTCTCCTCTTTATATTTTGTTCTAATTTTGCTACTGTGTGATTGTTGACAATACTGTGCACGCATTAGAAAAAACACATACGTTTATACAATAGTATTGCAAACTACTGAATAATTAAACGAACACGTGTACCCTTAATCGCGGCTCACAAACAGACGATGCTAATTTCTCTTGTAATCTAGCGCGAGTACAGCGCGAGCGAAATTGACTACCCCTATTATCGTGTATGAATGGCATCGGAGCAGACAGTCGACCGAACTGTTTGCTGTCGCTTGCCTAATAGTTTTTGAACTAGCACTTGAGTGCGGTTTTATACAACTTACGCCTAGGGTTGGAGACAGGTATACCAGACAAAAACTTCGAGGCCCACTTCTTAAAGATTGTGTAGCTTAACGAGCTCTAAACACACACTTTCATCAAAGATATTAAAATACAAAAATACTTATAGAGGTTATGTGTCTGATTCAAAAGTATCATCTACAGACAAGATTCATAAAAAAATTATAACATTATTTGAAATATTTAGAAATAAAATTGAAAATTTGGAGTTTGAAAAGTTGTTGAAACTTTGAACACTTTGGGTCTGGCTCCAGCCCCAAACAGTACGTCTCAGGCCAGGAAAGGTTGATTTACAAGGGACTGGGTCAAATGTCGACCTTCTCTGATATGTTAAGAATCTATCTGTTTCTTTTTAAAAGATTAGAATTTTGATTCTTTAAAGGTTATATGGCATGCGATAATATTATAGATATTTCCTCTTTCAAAGACGGCGACATTTAACAAATAAATGGGCTGTAAATATTTCTTAAATACCAATTAAATGCCAGGTATTTGGTGGAAGATGAAGTGGTACATATAAAATGTTGACTATATTTCATTTCTTACAAGTGATTATATTTGAGAACTGTTTTCCCATTATACAATTGAGAAGTAAAAAACCGTCTAATGGTGTGTGTTGATAAATAACGCCATCGTTTGAGAAGGCAGCCGATCATTGAAACGGAAGGCTTATTGTGTAACCTGTATAAAAATACCCAGAGCGACTAATGTATCTGAGACATCAGTCTGACGGGAACACATTATCACTCTTAGCTAAAGACTCACAAACAAGACAATAATTACATACAGAGAACGAATTATTCACATTCAAAGAAAAATATATTCACACAAAAAAGAAATATGTGTTATGGGTGGTCGGTGGCTCGGTGGATACATTGTAGCACAATCGCCTGTCAACAAGACGGCCGGGGTTCGATTCCCCGATCGGACGTGAAAAGGAATGCAGTCACCTGCCCGACCACGTGGATTTTCTCCGGGTACTCCGGTATCCTCTCACCTATGCGCTTCCATCCGGGCTAACAAGATAGACTGATACAAATGTATATATCTTGATTCATAATTGTTGTGAAATAAAATCAGTTTATATTTATTTAAAAAAAACTAATTCTATTGTTCTCAAAATTACCTCAAGGTGGATTTAATACGTGTATAAGGATATGGTTAAATATATATCCTAGTTTTATATGAATACTGTTGGGTCACATGTGTCGAAAACCCGGTTCATTGGCATATAAACACACCATCATTAAGTTATTTTATCTAAATTCTTCACTAAAAAAATAGAAAACGTAATTTGATTCTGCACCTTTATTTACATTCTCAATCTGATGTGATAGAAGTTGACACTGGAAATAAAAAAATGCTTGACATTTCTTGTATATTGCTAAAAGTTCCGGGAAAAACAATGATTAAAAAATTAAAAAAAACCCCAGTTGTGTTAAGTAATGAACTTGATGCAATTGTAGAAATACAATATATATACAGAATATATTACAATCAATCAATCAACTTTATTGCATTTTACATCCAATTTACAAGGATCGAGCTGCAAACATCAAACAAACATTGATACTATATAATGGACAGCAACAACTACATACTTATGCACTCTGCAAGCCTGCCTTCCTCAGTTCAAATGACTTTTTAATAAAGAGGATTATTTCCTGCAAAAGCTGTGGGTCATTAGATGACAATATTAAATGTTGTAGATCAGGCAATGATGGGTACATATTTACATATTTACGGTATTTTGTAGATCAGGCAATGATGGGTACATATTTACATATTTACGGTATTTTAAAATCAAATGTAATGCTAATATGGAGGACGAATCATGAGACTTTTTTCAAACAAAATTTGTCAAACTTTTGGAAATATTCGTCAATTCTGTAAACTTATTAACACTTGCAATAATAAGCTAACGCTGGGTGTGGTATTTGGAATGTTGTTATTTTTTGAAAAGTATTATAAAGATTACAAAACGCGACATGTTGACATAAGGTGTCGATACATTGCAACTGGCAATTGTCCTCGAATCGACAAGTAGAGACCAGTCGCTCGCCCCACACCCCCTCCCCTCCTCTCCCCTCCCCGAAACCTCCTTAGGGAAGGAATGCAGGATTTAATACTGGCTCGCAGAATGATGGCAGTTATGCAGTAATTACCTGTACATTTAACTGCCTGGCTATAATGAATCACCTTTAATTGGATTTATAACGATTGTGCACCTGTGCAGCTAATATCTGTCAGAGCTGTTGTGCAGTATGTTGAAATTAAAAACTTGAAATTTAAACGTTAAATATATAATATATCATCGCAGTGATTGCAGGCATGACTTGCAGCATTGTGCTCGCCTCCACCTCATAGTACGTCCTTCTTCAAACGTCATCAAGTTTTTCCGGATTTTATTACCCGCACTCGTGTTTGGAGATTACATAATAACGCTCCAAGATTTGAAAGGCGATCCCAAACATCTGTTTCGCTAATCCAACCTTAGTACCCGCTGGCCTCGATCAATTAGCATTCCCTTCGGTTTGCTAACTTCTTGTTCTACAATATTACTCGTATCGCCTGCAGACAAACATCGCTGCATGCAGCGTCGATCTACATAATTTGTACATAGTTTGTAATGCTTTAACACTGTCTTTGATCTTTTTTTTTTTATCTCTGTGGTGGGATTTGTCCGATTTCTTTTTTGGCGGGACAAATAACTATGACGACACTATGAAACGACGTATTTTATTGCTCGATCAAGTAAATCTTTCTTTTGAATAATACGCCAACAATAGCAGAACTATTAAAAATGTATGATTTTCATTTCCTCGTCTGCAAAAACGACGTACATGTATTCGATTGAAATAAAGATTTTTTTACGACATCGGTACATTTTATTGTACACGTTAATAAAGTTTACTCACAGTTTCAATTTAAATAAAATACGTAATCATGCAATATCTTCAATTACAAAAGTTCGAGAAAGGAAATCTGACTGACATATTAATTTTATCTCGTACTGCGTGAATGATTGCGCTTCCACGTGTAAAGCACGTGCAGCAGAACCAGCATTTCTTACTTGGTATATACTAATTTTTATATGCGTTCCCGGAAAGCGAATTCCGGAAAACAAGTTTTGTGTTTTATAACAAACTTTCCAAGTAGATGTTATACAATGTACTTCTATTATTTCTGTCGCTGTTGTGAACTATATTATGTCTGTTGTGAACTATCTTGAATGTTATATGATTTATGACACCTTCAGCCAGAAGTTCGTCTATCTGCAACGTTTCAATGTCGCCTACATTTTAACAAAGTCCGTTCACTGACAGATCTGTAAAATATAATTTATCAATGACAGCAAAATGCATGCACTTCCAAAAGTTTTATAAAGCACACTGCGAAAATATAGATAATAATGCAACACACAGTAAGATTTCGGAATTCACTTCCATCATCTTTATTTCTCCAGGTGTTTGAATTCCTGAACAACATTATAGTAACGTACAATGTTGAAATTTTTTGATAAGGAATTATCTTTCGTAAACGTAGAAATTTTAAAGAAATCTCAAATATATAACCTTAAGAATGATCAGTGCATAAAGTATAGATAATAGAACGAGATAGGTTATCGTATTTCACCTCCTAGTGTGCAGCTGCGCTCTCCGAGCTGTTTGATGGCGTAAGGATACTGGTACTTGCTGGGAAGTTCATGTACTGCAAATGTTTGAAGGCTAGCTATATGTATCAAACTGTTCTTCATAGCGGGATAAAGACCGAACTTATTTAAACTCCTGTAAATGATACAGGCTTGGGTTAATATAATGAACAAATTAACTGATTGATTGATTGATAGCTTTCAGTGACTAAGTGATAGAAAGATAGATTGGAGATATTAGAATAACTGGATAAATACGGAAATAAATGAATGAATAAATGAATGGGGATTGGTGAATAAAATGAATGAATGAATGAATGAATGTATGAATGGGGAAGGGTGAATAACTGAATGAATGAATGAATTAGGAATAGTGAATAGAATGCATATGAAAATAAATGAATGAACGGGAATAGGTGAATAAAATGAATGAATAAATGGAGATGTATTAATAAAATGTGAATACGGAAATGAAAGAATGAATGAGTCAATGGGGATGAATAAATAAAATGAATGAATGAATGAATGATAAATAATGATGAATGGATGAATGAATTAATGAGATTTGGTAAATGAAATGAATGAATGAATGAATGAAGAAGAGTGAAAAAATTAATACGGCAATGAATAAATGAATGAATAAAGATATCGAGGAATGGACGCTGGAGTACGTATACTGGCTACATGTAGTTGGATGAGTGAAGTGATTGAATTAAAGATAAATTATGAGAAGTGGTAACAGTATTTATGTTGAATACAGAAAAGAAGTAGTGTAGTTATCTCTTTCGATTGTCTTAAAAAGGTTTTTTGTTTGCATTTTGTCCTTTATTTTTCAGGCGGGAGCCGTGGAATGTAGACGCGAGAAATGCCAGAGTTTAGAAGGGTGTTACATGATCTTGTTTGACTATCTGTTAAGTGGCCACCGGAAATGTTGCGAAGTGTGTAAAGGCTGCACCGTTGACGGAGAATATTACTCCAGTAGTTCTTTATGGACGGACAAGGCGGATCCCTGCACGACATACTCCTGCAAGGTAAGAGCAGCATCTCATGTTTTATATAAGTGCTCGTGTTTGTATTACATCATTTATGAAACGTCAACAACAATACCGTACGACATTAACAACTTTAGCGTACGACTTCAACAATAATAGTGTACGACGTAAACAAAAGTAGTGTACGACGTCAACAAAAGTAGTGTACGGCGTAAACAAAAGTAGTGTACGACGTAAACAAAAGTAGTGTACGACGTAAACAAAAGTAGTGTACGACGTAAACAAAAGTAGTGTACGACATCAAAAGTAATAACGTATACGTGTAACTTTACCAACAATAACGTACGACGGCAACAAGAATAACGTACAACGTCAACAATAACGAACAAGAATAACGTATATGACGTCAACAATAACGAACAAGAATAACGTATGACGTCAAAAATAACGAACAAGAATAACGTATGACGTCAACAATAACGAACAAGAATAACGCATGACGTCAACAATAACGAACAAGAATAACGTATGACGTCAACAATAACGAACAAGAATAACGTATGACGTCAACAATAACATACGACGTCAACAAATATAATGTTTGACGTCAAAAACGATAGCGCAAAACGTTTTAAACAGTAATGTACGACGTCAACAATAACATATGACGTCACCAACACTGTACGACATAAACAAAATATTGTGACTTACGATTCCAACGTTAATCACGTACGACCTTTATATCTTGTCCTTGAAATATCAACTTTTCGACACTTAAAAAAACGTCTAATTACTGGGGGTTTTCTGAAAACCATTCTGGCGTCCAATGCCGAATGTATGCCATCGCGGTTTCAATATAAAATTATTCCTTAAAAAGTCAATTTGATAGACATTTTAAAATACGGTATCTGTCATTTTGTACGTTATCTTCTCCTTGTATTTAAACAATTTTTCCCGATCTCCGCCACCCGCAAAATAAGCTTGACTGATAGACATAAGTAATCATTTGAATGAAAGTGAACGGAAAAGTTTAATTTAATAGACATTACTGTAAGATTGAAGCACAGAACTGGCGACGTCTAACAGAAACTGAGGCAACTGTCTGGGAAAAGACTGGCAAAATAATCTGTTTACAAAGACGACATTTCGAAATTAATTTCTTCCAATTTGTCAATTAGTTTTAAAATTCTGCTTGTCATTTATCAATTAACTCGTCATTTATCAATTAACTTTATCATAAAATGTAATCTTCTATCTGAAAGCATCACTTCTTTTCTCTACTGATCAATTTCATTGATAAATACTATTTATAAGGTACAGAAAATAAATACACATGCATTTATATATATACAAACGTATCTCATATTTAACACAAAAAATGTCATTTTTCATAATTGATAAGTCTAGTTCATGAAGAGAAAGATCACAAGTGCCCGTATGTACGTATCGGGGTTATTCTATATAAACTCGTTATATGTCCTAAATGAACCACAGTCTGTGTATAAATATAATGTATTAAATACCGGCGCCGACGAAACTCACAAACAGAGTCTGTGGTGACTTATACAACCTTTAACTTGTAGTCATATCGTTAATTCCGATTAATTTTTGTTTCTGTATTATGGTATGCAATGAGTGTTAAGTATGATATATTTTACAAGCGGAATCAAGCGTTGACTTATTTTATTTAAACCTATTAACGCTACAATAAGTTAATACTAGCATAATGTTATTTAGCTGCAACTAATTCTTATAATCGTTCTCCATATTTTACTAATCAGCTGTAGATAAGTCTATAATGAACAGGCTAAATAATCGAAAAGCATTGGAAAAATTTAACAGGGGAGGTCACTCTAAGTTAGAAAACCTCTTTATGTTGCTTCATCTTCTTTATTTAGGGGAGAATACTAAGTAAAAAAAACTCGGAATGGAACTCTCCTTCGATATTAAAACGGGTGTAGAGGTTTCCTTAAACTTCACTAAAACTGGTGTAGAGGTATCCTTTAACTTAACTAAAACTGGTGTAGAGGTATCCTTTAACCTAACTAAAACTGGTGCAGAGGTATCCTTTAACTTAACTAAAACTGGTGTAGAGGTATCCTTAAACTTCACTAAAACTGGTGTAGAGGTATCCTTTAACTTAACTAAAACTGGTGCAGAGGTATCCTTTAACTTAACTAAAACTGGTGTAGAGGTATCCTTTAACTTAACTAAAACTGGTGTAGAGGTATCCTTTAACTAAACTAAAACTGGTGTAGAGGTATCCTTTAACTAAACTAAAACTGGTGTAGAGGTATCTTTTAACTTAACTAAAACTGGTGTAGAGGTATCTTTTAACTTAACTAAAACTGGTGTAAAAGTATCCTTTAACTTAACTAAAACGAAGTAATTTAATCTAAAAAATTCGGGGACACGTTCCTAAGTATGGGTATAGCCGATGAAATATATAACTTACCTTCCATGAATGAGGACCTACCCCACGCATGATTAAAGTTTATAGAATAAATAAAATATATACGGTCTATCTGTCCGAATCAAGAAACAAAATTAAACTATTTGAATTTTCTGTATTCCTGTCGTATCTTCAAACAAAAAACGCCTTTGAATGTCTTCAGTGCTTGACGATCAATTCAGACGGAGGATTTATGACTTCAGAATCAATAAATGTGAGCAAGCGTGGTTGGAAATTCTTCAACTGTCTGTAAACTTGAGTTCGACCTTTATACGTAGATAGCTTTCGTAGATGTTATTTATTTACTTCATATTAAGAGACTCAGTCCGCCTTTTTCATGTTAAAATACCTTTCAGAATAAATAATACATTTCTTTAAATTGCTGATAAGAGATTATTCAAATAGATAATTCAATACAATGATTACTTTTTATTTTTTTAAACTTTACATTAAATTAACATCAGGCGTCAGGAAGGTTTGGTTTAGTCATACAGCCACGAAGATAAAGGTGAGAAGATGATCACCTAAGTTCGACCAGAGTTCCAATACATAAAATATAAACTCTCAACGGCTGTAAATGAAAACGGGCTTTCTTTATTACAACACAGCGACGCCGTATCGGAGAAATTTTGAAGAGCTAGAGAATTGTCTTGTCAGTTTTAAACGTATGACAAAGCAGGTTACTTAGCAAGGGGACAGTCATATAACTAAGAAATTCGGGTTGATTTTAAAAAGGATACAAATATATACCAGTAACCTGTATACAATATATAGTGTCAAGACTTAGCAAAATGATGATCTGCCTACCACTTTGGGTAGAATTAACAAAGATACAATTATATGACCCAATATCTTGTTAAATATAAACTTTATTTTACAACAATTATAATAACTATTTTTTAACACTTTTTGTTGTTAGCCCGGGTGTAAGCGCGTGGACGGTGCTAATGTTGAAAGAATGTGCGCAGCACCTTCAACGAAAACCCACAAGGCATGTGGTCCTATACGTTTTCACGTCCGATCGGGGAATCAAACCCCGACCGTCTTTGTGAAAGGCGAATGCACTATCGGTGTACTTTAAAAAAAAGTTTTGATTAAATGATTAATACAACGTCATTCAGTTAATGTAAAGGAACATACATTTATGAAGACAAGGCCCTCTTGATGTATGACATCATGGCGAGGGGGATACAGTGCTGTAGCGGTGATTGACCGGATGGGTTGGGCTTATGTAGGGTATGTGGGAGAGGAAGGGGGGAGGGGAGGAGCTTGTACATGTATATATATATATTTATTACATTTTGGATCATATGTAGAAAAGTTTATTACATTTTGGGTCATATGTAGAAAAGCTAACTAATTTTCATGAGATATCCATTCTTCTGTTTGATATAATTATCTTAGTTGAGTAAGCGACGTAATGTGGAACTGTTATGTTTACCTGTATGTTTTAATTAACTGTCTACATCTTATGTACCGGTATTAACTGTCTACATCTTATGTACCGGTATTAACTGCTCCTATTCCAGACAGTTTGTAGAATATGGCCATTCAATGCAGCTAGTTACATAGAATTTTTAGCAAATACATTTTTTTTTTTATTATTTTGTGATTTCTTTTCTAAATCCGTTCAGGAAAATGCATGCCATCATTTTTACGATATTATTAATCTCAACATCGACTTAACGTAGCTTTTCTTTGTCTCGTGCAGCCCATACATGTATTTTGTATATATAATATCCCCTGTGAGGGTGCATGTACTTTTGAAAAAAGATAAATTTGAAATTTATAGCATCCACTTCGCGTATCCATTCACAAAAAAACGCGCTTACTATGTATTTTTATTGAACCATTTGTAGTAAGCTTTAAAACGTAAGATTTATATGCATAAACAAATGTGTATATTTAATGCTTGTATATTATACGTGACCATATTCTTTCATTCGTCGCTATAACCCTTTACCTTAATCTCGTCACAAAGACCTAAGTCTGTCGACTAGACGTATACACACACGGAAATACAAATAGAAAAAAATCTGTCAACATGCTAATTTCCTAAGATAAGTAACGTGTTCGTCCAAACATAGCCGATGGTCACCCGACCACGACGCAGCGCAGTAGGATATGTCGCCCGATCGGCCGATAAGGATCTCGCTACCTCGATATACCTGTAGATTACATGGAGCACGAGAGATAAAGATCGGACTTTACCTGTGTGCCAAAAGGCTAAACTATAATTCGCTAACTCGTCTGAATTCATCTGTCGCCATCTCCACACATTCGCGACATTCCGGAAACCCGTCATTTTTTTATTTGTCCGCCAGGTGGCGTCTCGACAATTAGCACACAGGTAGGACTCCAGGTGGCGCCATAGCGATTACCCTAGACGTTTTATACGAGAACCAGGGTCCTCATGTTTAAGTTTAGTTAGATTCATAATATAAAGGGAATATTTTAATGAGTTCTCTTTCAGATAGATATATGTCTGCTTAAAACGTGTCACGTGATTTTAGATTGTCTGGTCCATTTTGGTGATGCTTGACCATAAAATATTTTATCTATTTGTCAAATTATCAAATACAGTAAATTGAAAGAAAAATGCTTCTTTATCTTTTTCAAACTCGTACACAAAGGTCGCTTGATGTTATACGATTATTCTGGCCCTTAATGACCATATATGTTGATGGGTCGTTGAACACAAACAAACAAACAAGAAAACATGTCACACAATGTTCATAGAATGATAAACTAATCAAGGTACATAGATAGTCCCAACACTTTTGTCTGTCGTATAATAAGCTCTGAAATATTATTTTCCAGATAAAATGATACCATTTACTCTACACATAGACAATTTATAGGGTTTACATTTTTTTTTGTTTTTTGTTTTGGGGGGGGGGATTTTCCAGTGTTGCTACTAAAAAGTATTACATACAAAAGTGTCATGATAAGTAAAGCACGTTATAAGCTCGGTGTTTTATAAGCAAGACATACATCTGGGACTTGAACCCGGCCGAAGGGGAGATGTTCGTGTGAGAAAAGAAAAGTGTATGTCCTCCGTAGGTCCCTTCCTACTCTCTGCTGTAGTAAAAGGGCAGACAACTCTAGTCAGACACATGCTGAAGAAATTGGAACGCTTCTAAGTTTGAGAATACAACAAAGAGCGCTAGGGTTCTCGTCCTTAGGTAGAATATCATGAGTGAATACATACGTGCATGTACAAGACAGGGATTCAAAATATACGTACACATATCCAAACACTACTATGTAATACCTATATTAATACCTATGAATATAATGGTATTAACAAAACGATGACATCAATGATTATAGACCGGAGCCTGTCAGATAGCAGCTGTAAGCTAACTAGTCTCTGACACCGGATATAGATACTTATCGTAGAGGTCGTGCGGCGCATGTCAACGGGTCATTATCGGTTCTCGTTAGTACTAAATAAATGACGTAATTTTATTGAGATATAATAGTTATAAATATAGAGATAATGACCGTTAATCTGTCTGGATCATTGCAATCTTGTGGTCAATTGACCACTGGTCAGCTCGCTTAAATTTTCTGTCACCAGTGAGTCTAGAACGTTTAGACGAGACAGGTGTGTGGCCGAGTCTGGTACCAATCAATATCTACTACTTAGAATATCAAAAGTAACCTGGTATATTACGTCAGACCTCCTGGCAAACTTTCTGTCGATTAGGGCAGATTATTGTATTACGTATCCTAATGAAAAATAAAGAGTTTATATTATAATTACAATCAATTTGTTACGTTTTTTATTGTTGATATTTTTACAAATACATTTATATGTAGAGATAACAACAGTATGGTCCAATACTGACATTGATCCATACAACCCTCTGTTGTCCGCACTGTCGCTATGACTATGCTTCTTTGCTTATATTTCCATATACACTGCAGACATTACACAATTTATCTTGAACTATTTGTTAAAATAGCCCACTTAGCAATTTTTGCTATGAAATACAAACTTTATTCGTCGTTGGAGAAATAAAAATGAGATGAATTTCTGTAAATGATTCATCTTATGCTTTTCAGCCATCATTTAATTAAAAATAATATAGGAATGATACCATAAACAACTAAATATACACGTAGCGGATGCATTTTTTTCATATATACATGTATACCATGATTATACGTTCTTGATATTTAAAGACTGACTTGTCTATATATGGAAGTCTACGGTGAAGATACATCATCAACAATCCTCTGCAAGAATATACAGGAGAAACCCGAGGATATTCCGAACAATCGGAGACCAAGCCTTTATCCTGATATATCTTCTGTTTTGGAATTCGAGTAAACTCTTAATGATACCAATATATCGAATTTGAAAACAAACACGTGATGAGTCGATAAAAATGTCGAAATAAGAGCGGGATGACAGTATCGATAGGCGTATGAATTTTATGTTTGTTTCCGGGTGTAAATATCAAAACGGAAATTAATTCGCCGAACGGATAAGCTGGTCCTACAATAGTGCGAAGACCATAATATCAGATTGATAGTCCCATATAACGTTATAGTTTATTTGATCTGTATACATGCAGACGCCTACTGATGCCAATTTTTACTTTTTCCGCTTTTGACTTATGAATAGACGTCTATATGGACGAAATGCTAACATCTTAGTTTTAAACTGGAAAGAAAATTCGCACAGGAAAAAATATAACAATTCACACTGAATAGTTACCGTAACAGTTTAAATGCACGGCCTATAGTGATCACGAAAGTATCAGGTTTTTCACGTTTTCTACATGAAATCACAAATCGAATGACGATTTAAACCGCGAGGAAGTGTCGCCTGATAATTAGCTAGTTAGATAACAAAACAAGTAGAAAACGATACCCCAGCTCCCCACAACTAGGTGTTCACGCCAGCCCTAGGTCTGTGAGAGAGGTACACAAGGGGACAACCCCCTCAACTAGGTGTTCACGCCAGCCCTAGGTCTGTGAGAGAGGTACACAAGGGGACAACCCCCTCAACTAGGTGTTCACG